>PNEQ01127210.1:71069-106096 GCA_003012365.1 Medauroidea extradentata | reverse complement strand
GGTGTCTCCAAGGTCGAGGTTCTACCCCTTGAGAATGAAGGCAGTGAGTACGTTCTGTGTTCAACAATGGGCTCATCCACAGTGTGAACCAAGGACCTGGGCGAAGTGTACAATGATACAAAGTGAGCAGGAATAGGAGTCGGAAGGTGTGGATGCTAGGGAGGAAGTGCGGCGAGAGCCCTGTGCGCTGCGGGCCCAGTTTCGGGGCCAGCATGAGGGAATCCTAGAGCTGCAGCACCAGCTACAGGCTCAGCATGTCATGGCGGAGATCCTCCACACCGCCACCGCTCGCTTCCAGGAGCAAACTCTTCTCCAGACATAGGTGGGACGAAGACCTGCCTAGTCGTCTCAAGAATAATAGTGTACAATATATATAGTGTAAATAGTGTGTATATAGTATTTAATAAATGTAATTATTTAAAACTTAAAATTGTGTGTGTTGCGAGACATTATTTGCCTGTCATAAATTTTTTTAAAGAGCATCAGATGCAACAGTCCTTGTACACTTAATCAGTGATTACATAGAACACAATTACATTATACTATAAGAGGTTTTCAAAAAAATTAAATTAAATTACTTTGTTAATATATAATACTTGTCAAGACTTGTCAATCTAGATGCCTAGAGGCATGCATTAAAATAATATTGGTGATAGGGGTGAGAGTCCTGCTTATGGTACATTACATGTCGCCCTTAAACACATACGTATACGGGTGGAGTAGAATTAAGTGAGTAAAAAAATGGCGGCTCAAACCCCCTGGTGGTCATTCCTAGAATTAAATATATTATTTTTGGGGGGGAATGGGGGAAGGGGGGGGTATTATTCCAAGATGGTGGATGGATGTAAAATTATTTTTTAGATTTTTTTTAATTTTTGAAATTTTTTTTAAATTTTTTTTTAATTTTGGGAAATTTTGGAAAATTTTGAAAGTGACGTAATCCAAGATGGCGACCGGAAACAAGATGGCCGCCGGAAACAAGATGGCGGCCGGAAACAAGATGGCGGCCGCGGCACCACAGCACCACACCCGCAACCCGCTGCCCCAGAACATACCAAACCTATCTACTACTATGCGTGCACTCAAGATATAAAATTATAACAAAAATTAATTAATTGAGTAAACCGTTAAAACTTAGTGTTGTATTCATCAGTTATGGCATAAAATTTTTTGATCATTTTGTTGAGCACCGAGCTTTGCATAAAAAAATGTTAGTGGGGCCATACAGACAGACGCGGGATATCATAAGTCTATATATCCTTGAGAAAAGGTGGCTAAAATGAATGTTTGTTTGTCTTCTATACGTTTCAATTGTATGTACCATTCATCCGACTGCGATGCAACTTCGGTAAGGTGTGCGTGCGATCGCAAAGATTTCTGTAAAAAAAGTGGGATTTGGGAAGGGAAGGGGGCTGTGATTATTGACTTTCAATACCGTCACGAATTTTCCTACTCGTAGTGAGCAAAACTAATCTGAAAGTTGGAAATCCACCGTCCTGTACGCTGCCTTACTAAGGAAGAAAGCCTTAAATCTAAATTTGAAAAAAAAAAAAAAAAACACTTTTATTATATTTAAATAGTTGGTACCAACACACATATTTTCACTAAGGATAAACGGCTTATAACCAGTCGTTGCCTGTGTAAAAAAATTATTGAAATATTTCTCGGAACCAAAATTTTGCCTAATACTGAGAATAAAAAGCCTCTAGTTGTTGTTTTGAAGAAAGATATCAAAAAGTAATACCAAATAAATTTCAAATATTTAAATGTCACAATAAAAGCAAAACATTGAAACCATTTACAAAAATGAGAGTGTATTAAGACAAAATAAGACTTTTTGCTCTCCTGTAAAATTTGACGTCTTGGAGTTAAGGCTTTCTCCCTTAGTAGGGCAGTTCGTACCTAAGACACGACCATTTTCCCATTAGCTGCTAAACCCTGGAAGCACAGACAATGAACAAATATACCGGGCTTGAGTATACATAGGACAATGGAATACAACAAGCAGGTTATTCGTAAAATTTTCCTTTCCCTGTCTACAACGATATTTTGTCTGACTAAACTCTCTGAACTCGTCAAAGTAGTGTGCCTGCCGGTCGTACTAATTGAATGCGTTTTCCGGGGACCAAGACATATTTCTGAAGAATTAGTTTCTCGCCTTTTGAAAGCTTGTGGGTGATGGCTTGCAGACAGCATAACTTACGTCTACTACAAGAATATATTGGTTTGTGGACATATGCCATTGCTAATGTTTTTTTGATCAAACTTGTACTAAAAGACAATTTACAAAAACATAAAAAAAAATCCCTGATGAATTCAGTCAGGTTATTATTTGATTTATTTTTTGTTTTTATTTAAACAGCAAGAATTCTATAGATATAATTCAGTCGGATTTTACAACACACAGGCAAAAAAAGATGGAGTTACAAAAAATTAGATTTAAAAAAATGGAATAAAACAAAGAAGATAGGAATAAACAGAGGCCAGTGTAAAACAAACAAATTACATAAGTCTACACGGCACCAGTTCCATTCAAAGGAAAGAAATCCAACGTTTCGGGAATTGCAATCTATTCCCGTCTTCAGGTTGAAGACACAACTGGTTAGAACACCAAGATACAATTGACAACAAAAAATGAGCGATGGCGTATGCCCGCAAACCAATATATTCTTATTGTAAACTCCCATTGAAACAAACATTTTGAAATCTTACGTCTACCAGTGTAACAGATCCATAGACAACTGAAAGTTGTGTATGTTTAACTATAAAACCAGACAAGGCCACAAGTATCCAGAAATTAAACATAATTCCCCAACATATTGGTACGCAATTTTGCAACATTTAGTGTGTGAACCATCTTGCAATGTATGGAGTTATAGTAGGTGTATAGGATGGTGGGGAGAGGGTGTGTGTCCAGTGTTACAGCCGGTGGAGGAAGTGCAGGCATCCAACGTGACGGACACAACGCTGCAGTTACAATGGACGCTGAGTGCAGACATGGTGACGTACCTGCGTCACTTCGAGGTGTGCTTGGTGGAGGCTACGACAGGAAGTGGTGACTGCTACCTCACTGCCGCCTACACATTGTCCTGGGGCGGTGGTGAACCTCTGTTGCCTTGCACTGACTACAATGTGTCTGTGACCTGGCGTAGTGTCGCCATGCGTCTGTCCCAGCCCGCCCTTGTCTACGTCACCACACGTGAGTCCTTGCTACCTATACCAGTTACACAGGCCTCGCCTACCATGATCTTCAATTTATTTCAAACAATTGCAAATAACTTGAATATTTTTTAAAAATTTTGAGACTGTGTACAGTCATACAACACACAATTTTGAAAGAGCAGTTTTTTTAAAAATAATGTACAGTTTGCTAGTAAAAACTTATTTTGCTTCGTTTTGGTTTATTTTGACAACAAAATATGTTCTACTTCAGGGGCAAAAAAAAACTAAAAATCTGTTTGATATATTGCAACATAAATATTCAGATGGAAAGTCTGATATATTACTGTTAAACTGCCAGAATGAATTTCTGATATATGTATTAATTTGCGTTAAAAAATATTTTCGAAACCCCTGCTAAACTAAAGAGCGAGACCTTAAAGTGCGTTGCATCGTGTTCGTAAATGCGTTTTTCAACGAAAATGTTAAACATATGCCCATAACGTTAACGTACGAAAAGAAACAAACACTTCAAACGATGACTGATGGGTCGATTCAAAGCATCACGCCGATTAGAAAAGTCATTTTGGAGCCTCTCAAAATGTCTATAAACAGCTCGTCCGCAGGCGAGTGATCTACGATAACATTACACACAGTTTTAATGTATTGCGGTAGAGGTGATATCACGCCCGGCGAGCAAGCCAACATCGCCCTTGGCGCCGTGCCTCACTCACACAAACACACGGCCGCTAGGCGGGCGCCTTAACATTTTCAATCTTAAGAGTTAGTTGGACCTTGACTTTTTATTACCTTTTGGGACACGAAAACGGAAAGGCGATAAGTCGAATATAATACGTCCGTCAATCACCTCATCGCCTCTAGGACTATACTAGCATGCAATGTTCTCGTAGAATGTGTTTTCCAGTAGGACTTCAAACAATGATCCTGTTATGTAGTAATGTCTAATGCAGGTTTCTATGATTTTGTTTTGCGATTATGGTTGATATATTTTTTCAGTAACAGCAACGTGAAAAAGTAATGTCTAGCACTTTTGAGGAGCTATGGAAATCACGTTTTGTTTAGCGGACGGCACTTTTAAAACCACAGGGACATATTTTGAAGTGCGTCTTATTTTTTAAGGTAAAGGTGTTAGAAACATTTTAATAATTATACATGGAAAATATTTTCCGTATCCCGCTACAGCACGTCTCGCGCCAAGTCCACTAACTTTTAAATCGTTCTGAACGATTTCTGGTTGAATGGCTTTACGCTGAACTAATATAGGATGTGTATATTTAGCCGTATGAATTTAGGCTGCGTAATTTTAGCCTGTACGGTATTACGCTGAGCAATTTTAGACTGTAGTAAGGCACTGGAAGAAAGTGAAGCAAATTTTTTTCCCCACATATACTTCCAGTCTCTACTCATAAGTTACGATACGATACATTGTGTAAACTCTATTTAAGGTGCAGCCGTGGAGATTGTCATCACGAGCGACGCCTAACAACGACGACGAAGAAGTATAGGTGGTCAGGGATAAAGTGAGCACTCATAAAAGCCTTGGTAAATTTATATTTTCAGCCAATCCGTATCATTGCGCACGCGACGGCTAACGACGGCTAATGTATAACTTCTCTGGACACGTCACTGATGTCTGCACGTGTAAGATCAATTATGCAGTCTGTACGAACCTCTATAGTTTAACATAAAAAGTTTGTTAACTAACGTAAAATTCAAAATTGTTGATCAGTAGATTTTAATTCAGTATGTTGGGAATTTAAGTAGTAAAACAAACGGACTACATTTTTAATTTGCTGTTGACCATGCAAGTTAGAAAACAGTTGTTTAATGCTTGGTTTAGTACGCAATATTGAATAATCTTATTGTTTTTTTATAATCCTGGCAAAGAAAATGTTAAATAAGCGACTAAAGTACAAATTATGTTTACATTGTGCTACAGTAAATACATTGCGATTTAGCTGTTAACGCATAAGTACGTCGCAATCTGCGTAGCAAATTTTTTTTGTATCCATAATTTGCTGAACTATTTGTGACCTAATTGACCATTAGCAGTTCAGTCGTAATGACTGTAACATGGTGTAAAGTAAATAAAATTTGCAGTAAAGTTGCAGATCAACAATTTTTCTCCAAGATTAAAAAATAACGATAAATAAAAAATTCGACGTGGCCATTAAAAAAGACTGTTGAAATATGTACATTAACGGCTAGTGGTATTTTTCAAGGGTTAAATTTTTAAGGTTCACTTTATCCCGAACGGCCATGATCCCAAATAGCAAACACAGTCATGCCAACTATTGGCAGAGCCAGCCACGTACACTAGTATGATCGTCTATTTTTACTGAAATGTTTGTTGGTCAGGCTATTTCAATAAATATGTTTGTGTGGAATACTGTAACAATTTTAATGCGGGAAATTTAGTTTAAATGATTGACATATTTCATTATATGGTGCACAAGCAAACTCAACTAAGTAATCCGCAAGCTTGTGGTACACTTGTGGTTCATGTGCGGGTGATTTGCACAATGTGTCACACTTGGAATGAACAATCATTTTAACAGTGGCCCAGATGTAGTCTTCGTCATAACAGTCATTAATACGTCATGCATTGCACGTATGGCCACGGGTGCATTCCGAAAACATACTGCTTGTGGGTGCCGTCACGTGGGCTGCTTTATCACGATAATATTCGCAGAAGCGGGCCAGTTGATATTTGCTACTTGGGATGTTGCAGTGCCTCAGAGCGTGACGGAGATGGCAGCTGAGGAAGTAGGGCCGACATTGTTCACGGCGTCGTGGTCGCTGCCCTCTGAGAGCTCATCCTGTGTCTCAGTCTACCAGGTGTACCTGTGTCAGGAGGAAGACTGTGTCCTGAGAGGAACAGACGTGCCACAGTCCACCACATCCTTCACCTTCGACACGCTCCAGCCATGTCTAGACTACAGCGTCGTGGTCACCTCGCAGACGTGGGAAGGTGCTCTTTCACACAACGCCAGCCTCGACGTACAAACTGCCACCCAAGGTACACAGACAACTCTTACGTCCATAATGAAACCTGGAATTATTTGGAACTTTCTTGCACTTGGGATTCATGATTTAACAAAGCGTTTTGGTAAGGTAAGTAGACTTTAGGTCACGTCGACAGCGAGGCCATTAGAGACGGCAATACGCAACATGATACAATGACAAGAGTGGGGGAGGAGTCAGACATATCCTTTGTTAAGGTGTTCAAGTGCGATGAAACCATAATTTTATATCTTTATGAAATAGTGTTAATTTTGTAGACAGTACATGAGAGTACAGTTTACTCTTACGAAACAATTTTAGCTTTCATGGTTTTCTCATAACGGTGCGCTAAAGTCAAAATCTGTTTGTTCTGTTGCCATGTAAATAGTGAAAACCAACTGACCTACTGGAATAAAATAATTGACTGTGATATTTCATCCCATGAACTATGCAATTAAGTATTTAAAACACCGTGACATAATATTTTCAAATTTTTAAAAAATTCGCAAATCTACAGGAAAAAAATTGAAAATTCAGCAATTTTTAAATACAAAAATTGCTCACGGGATTGTTTAAAAATGTTTTATTGCGTATCCCGTGGCACGTTATTTCACTGTGAATTGTTTCCCTTACGTAAGTCAATTGGTTTTCACTATTTGCACGGCAGCAGAACACATCAATTTTGACTTTGACGCACCGTTATGAGAAAACTATGTGATTTAAAATTGTTTCGTAAGAGAAAACTCTATTCACACCTGTCGTCTACAAAACAAACACTATTTATATAAATATAAAATTATGATTTTATCGCACTTGAACACCCTTAAGGACCCATCTTAGCATTTTCCTAGAGTGATTTCGGGAAGCCACAGAACACCGAGATCAGGGTTTCGAACCCGAATACAGCGCGTTATTGTTGCGTCCCCTCGCTCGGTCAAAACGTTTTGGACAGACGACGTTGCAGCGCTATGTCGTCCTCAAGAACTATGTGATCTTTGAAAGATTCTTGCGATGGGTTCGAATTATGAACATAATTTTTTTTGGACATACGCCACTGCGGGCGCCCGCAATGGCGTATGTAAAAACAAACTTTTATGTTCCTAAAGAACTATATTTTTCTGTGTCATCATCGTCGTGTCGTCTAGGCTTGAGGCATGTTACTAGCTTGTGTGTAATATTGTCTTTCTTTAAAAATGGTCTGTGCTGTCTTAACTGTGCCGTTTTAATTTTATAGTTTCCTTTTTTTTTCGTTCGTTACTAGGTTAGCAAGATTGGTGTTTATATATATTTTTTGTGACTTGACGTTGTTATGAATGAGATTTTTTAAATTATTTTTTTTAAATTATTCGTACTAGACTACAGCAAAACTTGGTTTATTTCTTAAGTTGTTTATTTGTATGATCTTTGAAAGAACTGTGCAATGGGAATTCATGACTGGATTTGTTTGTATGGACATACTCCATTGCGAAATATTTCGCAATGGAGTATGTCCATAGAAACAAATCCAGTTGTTTATTTGTCTCGTCCTCGGTTTTTTGAGTCGGCATAATGCTGCAGTGACGTATGTTTAAAACGTTTAATTCGATTGTATGACCTTAGTTACGTAGGCCTATGCCTAAATATCTGTGTAGAACGCCGAACATGGCATATCCATGTAGCATTGAAGAATGTGGTGACAGTGACACGTGAACAACCTAGATGGCTGAGAAATGAAACAAAAGTATACGAAATTTAAATAAATTACGTTTGCAATGTTAATTACTGGGATTGTTTACGTTTTACTTTAATGAAGCATTATTGAAAATGAATTAGTGAATATTCACTGATTACCAATGACTTTCCCTCGTGTAATTAGGGTTGAAACTCCTTATTCGAGAATAAGTGATGCCGTTAGTCAGAGAATTTTCTTGGGGTACGCCTATTTCTCCCGTTCTTCGCATTCAGTCACTTCTCCGACGTATGGCTTCTATGGGCGCCCAGGCAAAGTACGGCTCTCAAGAAGTGAAGTCCTTCCCTTGCCTACAGTTTTAATACGCTTTTTATGTTTATACTGGGAATCACCAAAAATCACTGGATATTCGCTGATTCTGATATAAGAGGGTATGGCAGGCTTACATAATCCAGCGCTAATAACATCAATTTAAAATTGTAGGTTTTTCGAAGCCAATTTGCAAAAATCAAAATCAGCAATCCTAAACATTAGTTTTTATCAAATGTCTGAGCAAATATTTTTCGCGAGTAAGGTTTTACTGAAGAACAATCTCTGACACCGAATTCTCGTACATTTAATTGCGGCGCGGAAGATCGCGCTTGAAAAATAGTTCATTCTGGGTAAACGTTTGCTCATAAAATTGGCAAACATCATTATCTACGAGTGTTTTTTCACAGATTTTGGCATTCACCTTCAAAAACGTGTTGATTTCAACTGGAGTTTTCAGCGTAATTATTAAAGCAATGATGGACAATAATTACAGCTTTTACGATATATACTTTTATTCCTAAACGAAAACAAATATAAAAATAATCTGCTGCACAGATAGCTATCGCGTTTTGATTTGAAAATAAGTTTACTATACGAAAATCTCGGCCCGGAAGGTTTACGATTGTTAAAAGCATTGTCAAATGGAAACGGGAGTATTTTTGAAATTAGATCATTGTAGAGGTCTAGATATTATCATATTAAAAACTATACAAGTTAGAGTTGTCATTTTTGTAGATTTTGTAATTTTAAGCCCCTATTTTACTAAAAACCATTTTCAGTTTTTAATCGGAAGCAAAGCATACCGTCCTACAGTGCTGTTACACAAACGTCCGCTGATAAAATATCTACACGGTAAAATAATCTCATCACATTTTGATGAGTAGTTGATATTCTATTGACGATTGAGTATTCCAGTTGCCTGCTCGACCCATACCCCTTAAGGCCATGATCTTTCATTTATTTCAAACAATTGCAAATAACTCAAATATTTTTTAACCAAATGCTCTGAACAAATTTGAGGCTGTGTACAGTCATACGTTACACAATTTTGCCAGAGCGATTTTTTAAATAATATACCTTTTGCTAGCAAAAAATGTTTTTGCTTCAGTTTGGCTTATTTTGACAACAACATATGTGACGTTTCAGGAGCAAACATCTAAAATTCCGCTTGATGTATTGCAAGAGATAAATTCAGATACAAACGATGATATATACGTGCTTAAATTGTAAGAATGAAGTTTTGATATATGTGTTAATTTGCGTTAAATATTTTTTTTTTCGAAACCACTGCAAAACTAAAGAGCGAGGCCTTTAAGTGAGGTTATGTTCGCAGACCCAGGACCGGTGCGGACACTGGAGGTGACGCAGAGTGGGGAGAGCAGCGTGTTGGCCACGTGGACACCGCCTAGCCAGAAGTCCTGTGTGGCCGCCTACTCGGTGTGCGGTCTGCAGCTGGTGCCCGACACTGCCGCCGCCATCTGCACCGAGGTGAATGGCCAGAACAGCGCCACACTCGCCGGACTTACGCCCTGCTCCGTCCTCAACGTGTCCGTCACTACTGTCGCCGCTGACGGACATCTCTTCCAGGCTGCCACCTCGCGCGTCGACATTGGCGGTACGTGATGTTACCGAGGTCATGCTCTAATGTTACACTGTGTGGCCCACGGCTATGCAGTCCTCCGGGCAAGAGTTCAGCTAGTGTATTAGGTTACACGTATTAATATGACGTATTTGAAACAATTTCGTACAGAGACGATTTTTTGAGGCCATCTAGACGAACACAAATTTACACCCAGCCAGACCTGGGAATCGAACCCAGAACCTCTCGCACCAACGTCGGCCGCTCAACCAACTGTGCTAAGGAGGGTGGGGTCAGCCACTGAATGAATAGTATTGTTGTAGGTACCATGCTTCTGTTAAAATAGGGACAATATTTGAGTTAGGTTGACGTTACTATTTTGACTGTTAATCTGTTCTGTAGAAGGAGTAAACAGCGTCCATCTTTAACAGAACATATTTTTTACTTCTACTGGACAGGTTGTTGAAGGAACAACGCAGATAGTACCAACGAACCAACCGGACTGTTGTCCCTATTTTAACAGAATTATGGTACCTGCAACAATACATTTCTTTCAGTGTAGGTTTACCATATCTTCAGGGCATTTTGGTAGTCCTAAGAACACTTACATTTGATGACGATGATGATAGTGGTCCTGAACTGGGGGAGGTAACTGTACATTTTAATTGCCAACGGGGAATATAACCCGGGACCTTTCGCCCACCGGGCAGGAGTTCTATCCACACAGCCAAGCTGTTGGACACTTAGTACTTATGTTTCTGAAATGATTGTCAAATGTACACCCTACCGTATGCCGAAATGGCCTCAGAACTTTTACAATTCTCGGTTTTTTTAAGCAATAGGTATCCACAATAAAGGTAAAAGATACTGATGTAAAAAATATACATAAATGTGGTACGTACGCCAAAGTCTGCTCCAACTCACAGAACTTAAAGCCACGGGTCCTTATTTATGCTATTTTGGTATGTTTTATATATTTTTTAAATCCTGATAGGGAGCAGATATCGGAAAACCGTTACACAGAAATGTTGGCAATTGTTCGTACTATGTAGTCTAATTTTTCCAAAACGGAAGTTTTTATATTTTTTGCCAGTTATTGACTTTAACAAAATTTAATCAAATAGAAAATTTGGCAAAATTAGAGAAACTTGGGTTTCGAAAAAATTCAGCTATATAGTACAAACAATTTTCAACATGTCTATGTAACGGTTTTGCGACGTCTACTCCCTTTCAGAATTTAAAAATGTAAACTCGCAAAAATAGCAAAAAAAGGAACCCGCGGCCTTAAGTACAGTTAATCCGCCTCATCTTCTATTAAGCCGTTTTGATTTATTATTTTTGTTTCAATGACTTATTATTTTTTAATTGGAATGAGAGATTCTTGACAAATGTTATTATTATTTACAAGCGATTAAAAGACTATCAGAACAGTAATCTATGTTCTGTCAATGTGCAAAATATACAGAAAGTATATTCCCTGATTAATGAGTTGAGAATATAAATCAATAGTGCCAGGGATCTGTCACCAATTAATTATTACGAGGCAGAACTTCTCGCCAAAGTGTAGGAAATTTTAGGAAACATTAATGAATTGATTAAGGGCACCACGTACGTTAAATTTTATTTTGCGTGTTAGAGGCCCCAGGAAAGAAGAAACGTCAAGGATTTCACTAACTCGCGCGGATAATGCCACATCACTCTATCTGGCGTCAGTGTGCCCGTCGCAGTGGTGTAAACATATGAGTTTAATTACATTAAGGGGTGAGTTCACGCAAAATTTCTATTATTTTAAGAACTTCTATATTTGTACGAGATATTGTTTGTTATCTTGACAAACACTGTGACAAATTTTTTACAGTAATAAACATTTTCTAGCTTTTATAGGTTTTGTATAGTGGCAAGTAACAGCCAAAATTTAACCGTTTTATACAAGAAACGAAAATCAATTGACTTACAAATACGAAATACTTCGCACTAAAATACAGAAAGTCTATATTTCTTTATTAAAATCAGGCAATTTTTTCAAAATACAAACAATTATTCAATGCGGGATTTTTATTAATGTCTAGATGTATCTATAAAATTAGTCACAATGTATCCCTATAAATCAGACGAAGTTTCATACAAATATAAAAAATGTTAATACAATTAAAATTTTGCACTGATGCCCCCCTTCCTTTAAAGGCTTGTTCCCGAGTTTCTTTCAGACTGGTGACAATTACTCAAATATTTTTTAACCAAAAATTTGAAAAAATTTAAGTCAATGTGCAATCACACAATGCACAATACTGTGGAAGCGTTTTTTTAAAAATAATGTATCATTCGCTAGCAAAAAAAAAAAAAAAATAATTTCCTTCATTTTTGCTTATTTTCACGACGAAAAACGTGGTACTTTGGGTAATGAAATCTAAAAAACCGTTCAGTATAGTTCTACAAAAAAATTCAGCTACAAATTATAAAATATAAGTGTCAAAACTGTGCAGCGAAATTTTGATATGAGTATTAGGTAGCAATTAAAAAAAAATATTTTCGAAATCACTGCAAAACTCCGTAACAAGGCCTTAAGCGGAGATCGTTTAATTTCAGTGGTAGAAATAAATATCGTATAAGTAGGGTACTCGAGGGCCGGGTTATCACACCCTCAACGTCAGGTCGATGACGGCGTACGTAGGCATCATCAGCTTGTCCTGGAAGATAACATAAGACGAGGCCAGTGGCGGCTCGTGGGTTGTTGCCAGGTGGGACTGCAGATAGTCGGAACTGTACCCTATTGATGAACGCGCCGTAGACCAACAACCATGAAATATTTGCCGGCTACTAGATATGTTGTGACTACTGTGTAGTAAGGGGCACCTGCACATCAGCGTGACAGTGGCTGTAGAGTCAACCAGCGCACAACCCTGTACAGCTCTTGCCAACTGCAGCCCTCACTGTTAAAAATTTCCGTAAATTCACGGAAATATTTACAGAAAAGTGCTGTAATTTTACGGAAGTGGCTTCCGTAATATTTTGTTTATGAAAATTTGTCCGTATTGCCAGTTTACGGATGTTTGACCGTAACTTTCCATAAATTCATGAAAATACGTTTCTACAATTTTAAAGCGTATTTTACTGTGTTTCTTAAAAAAAAAAGTGGTATTAATAATCACTATGAATCCTGGATGTGAAATACAAAAGTTGTCTCTTATAAAGTTGATATCTTACCACTGCATGGAACTTATTTACTGATAAATTGTCGCCGTGGTTCAATTGGGGCCGACGTCCCGTAGCTCAGTTGGTTGAGCGACCGATTTGGATACGAGGGGTTCTGGGTTCGATTCCCAGGTCTGGCTGGGTGTAAAATTTGTGTTTGTCCGTTAGCGTCTTTTCCATTGTCGGAGTGACCAACTACTGTCACAACTGGGGAATTGTCAAATACAAAAAAGCTATAAAGGGGGGATGTAAAAAAATGGTTAGAGCTTCTGCCTGGCAATTATAAAGTCGTGGGTTCGAATCCCATTAACTTAGAAAATTTATCGGCTTACTAAATAGTGCGTCGGAATCTCGATAACACATAGTTAATAAGTAAATGTAGTATTTATAGAAAACGGAGTGCTAGTAGTTACAGAAATTTACATTTTTTTCTGCGGAAAACGGATTGTGCTTTAGTTTACGGGGGGTTCCGTTATCAAGAAACCTGAGTATCTGTTACTTTACGAAGATTTCTGGATAATTTTTTGCCAATACTTTTCCGTAATTTCACGGAATTTTTTCTAACAGTATACCTGGCAACAACCCACGAACCACCACTCCACTGGACGAGGTCCTTCAATAAAGAAATGTAGGAATGGGAGGGCGAGGGAAACTCGAGATCCCAAAGCAAACCGGCCGGCCAGCGACATCATCCGGTACGATTCCCCTCATGCGAGAATCTGCGGTACGACCCTGACGGGGATCGAAACCGGATCGCCTGGATAAGTTTTGAGTGGTCTGACTACTTGAGCACCGCGACACATGTCGTGCCGCTGTAAACATACGACCCTTTTATTTTATTGGTGAAAGTTGGTATTCATTTACACCGTATAACTCTCAGTCTCAATTAGTTTCAAATAAATCTGAGCCGCAAAATTTGAGATACAGCTGTGTGATTATAACATTTTTTAGCCATGTTGTTTTGAACTTCTAACCTATGTTAAAACAGTTCATTTCCCGTGAAGAAGTATTACAATTTTAATATTCTATTTTATTATTATATTTATGTATGTTAGTATTTCTCTTATGATTTCATTTCAGTGTTAAATTATTCACATGCCTTCTCTGGTAAGTGGGCGACATAGTCTATTATGAATCTGTCCGTTTATTTCCCAATCTCATTTAAGCTACCGATAACACGTTAAATGAAGGGTGTATATGTATTGACAGAGACAAATATTTTTTACATCATACTGACATTTTAAAAGAATTACTGTAAATGACCAACATATGTCTAAGTACAATTGAGCGTGGTTATGCCGTGCATAAATATATGAGTTAAAATGTTATTGTTATAAGGTTTATTGTTTCTGTTTTTCTCGCTAGCAGAACGTACGAAACGACCAATCGTGTAATTGTGGATGGGGAAATCAGAAACTTAAATATTGTAAAACCGTAATTTAACATTTTATTGTGCTGTGCGTTTGAGCAATTTATGTTTTTATTGTAATTACAGCATGACTATGACCAACTATAATTACTATCGCATAAATGTTAGATGATATAAAGTATAATGAGTAATAAAAAGTGTATTTACTTTGTAAATTGCTTGTTTAGGGCGCTAGCAATATGAACACTTCAATTTGCTGCTTACAAGTGTGTAGTATTAATGTATTTCTGAAAGTTTATTATTGCAATTTTATATTCTGTTGTTACATCCGAGTAATCTCTTGTTCATATAACGTTTCACAGCCGCAGGCCATAAAACCTTTAATGTATTTTAAATTTTTGTTACATGTTATTCATTTATATCTTTTTGTGATTGGCGTCTCCTGCTGCGCTGTCATATCGGCTGGTGTATTACCTTATTTAGACGCTGTAGAATTTTGTGTGATAAGTCAATAAATATCGTATGAGTAGGATACCAGAAGTCAGTGTATCGCACACAGAACGCAGATTTATTAATGGAATCTCGTGGACAATCTGTGCACTCCGAAGGATGACATGAGGCCCTTCGATGGGGAGACGCAGGAATGTGTGGGGCTGGAGAAATTGAAGATCCCCGAGAAAACCTGCCGCCCAGCGATATCGTCCGGCACGATTTCACATGCAAAAACCCGCGGACCGACCCCGCGAGGAATCGAAACCAGTTCGCCTCGGTTAAAGGCGAGTGGTCTGACAACACTGCCCCGCGGTCCCTTTGTGTGGTAATTCTCTCGCTGGAGAGCACATATTGTGTGAAAATATTTTCAAGCGTAATTGTATGTTAAATAATAAGAATATTTTCAGTTTGAATGTAAGCAGCTATATTTTCACGTCGTCTACGGTGTGAACGTACATTCTGACGTTACTATTACAACTATGTACATTTTTAAACACTGAAATACATTCATAATACTTACATGTTTATTTAGAAACAAGTTTCTAAAAAAAAATCCAATTAGTTGTATTACAATTTTTGCAAACATTACAAGAAATTTCTTCGAAATGGAAATATAAAGAATTAATTCTGTTTTTCACCTAATAGTCAACAAACTTATACATACAGTTCCGGAAAGAATAAAAAGTCGGTGTACACGGGGTGACGACAAAAACAGAACACATGTGAGGAATTGCCTCAAAACTGGACTAGTATAGTGACGACACGTACGAACACGTTTTGGAATAGTTGGACTTAAGTTTTTTTTTTTTTTTGCGTGTGTTAACATCTATTCTTTCAGTAACAATTTCTTGCAATAACTTATGTCCATGAAAATGATTCGGTTTGTAATACGCTTCCGTTGCAAGACTAGGTCGACGATGACAACTTCACAAAATTAATTTTCGTAAAAATACGACATATTTTTATAGATTACCGCGGTATTCAAAGTTGATTTTGATTTCGTATAAAATCAAAAAAATTAAGTTAATATACATTAGTCCCATTCGTGTTTTCATTCATCCATACAAAATTTCAACAACGTTATGAACTTATGAAATTCTTATTGTATTAATTTGTTGAAAAAAAGTTTCAAAAGTATTAAAAAAATGTTTTCTTTTAAAAGTTCCAACATTTAAAATGTCACATAGTATCACACTGAGAACTATTTCTTGCAAGAACAGAATATATTGTATAATGTGAGGTATAGCTAGTATTCATATAATTGGGATTTAGATCTCGTCGATAGCGGAATCATTAGAAACGGTTTCACACAACTGAGGCAATGACATAAATTAGGTATGGAGTCAGCCGTGGTCTATGTTAAGAAACCAAATAAGCTTTAGACTGAAACAATTTTGGGAAAGAATAGATATTCGAAATTAGTACGGCCTTAACTGTGGATCGAACCCGTGTCCTCCCGGATACGAGTCCGCCATAACTATTGCGCTAACTCGATCGGTTTTAGTGAATATGATTTCTACGAAATGTTTCTGTTGTGAGGAAATAAATTAATCTTTCTTCGTGTAAGACTCCCCGCTGTCTCGTCCGACTACGAATCAAGCATTATGATACGTTCTCTTTCCTGTGTTTCACAGTCGTGATGTTTCATGGAATGATGACAAACACTTAAACCATATAATGGAACTAAGTAACGCCACTCAGCTCACCCAACCTTGACTCCCAACCGTTCATTATCCCATAAAAGTCATCGGCAGAACGTCAACAGCCAGGCGTAAACAACGAAGTGGCCTTCAGTTCCGGGTAGCTTCATCTGCTGCTGGGAACAATAAAGGCTCGATGGTATTCGTCGACGTGACGTAAGCAGTTAATACAGAACACATACATCGACGTCGCAACTGATATTGCACAATTACAATCGATCAAAAAACACAAATGATCATGACCTCCATGGTTAGCGTAGTAATATGTATAGGTAATTCATTTCTTTTTGCATTCTTCACAATCTTTGGATGTATTTAGACCTTGAAATCAAGTAGTTATCGCCCCTCTCACTCGACTAAAGCTTCACAGAGTTGCAGACACATGCGGGATGACAGTCTACTTTCGGGACACGATGCCCTTCCTTTCATCATCTTCCCCATACGGTATCAAACGTAGTATTTAAGTTTATTTAGTTTATGTAGGACTTCACTACAAGACGGTAGACGAAATAGGCTACGACCTTTTTGTGTAATTCTCTCGACAGTTAATGCGTTATCACTAAATTTGGATGAAATATGTAGTTTCAATAGTTCGGTGTATAGAATATGTAATATATTATAACGACGTATGGTTGAGATAATAAAACAATTTAAATGTAGAGTATCTTGTAATTAATTAATTTGTTCCGAACTATACAGGATTCAACTACGGAATTTTTACGGTTTGATGTATAGCTTCATGCCTCTACACATTTTTTGCTGGCAATTTTAAATTGGGGAATGCGGATATTCCTGAATTCAATGCTAATATTATGATTACAATCACACCAGTTTTAGTTCTGATCAGATTTGTGATACCATAAAGCACTTAATAATTGACATGATAGCCATTGTATGAAATAATTTTTGTCTCTGTCGAAAACTAAATAAAAAGTCATGTTTTTCTAAGTATTTATTTAGTGCCTTATGGCTTATGGTACTCGTCATTTAAATGGATGACATACTTATTTGTGTTTCTTTTTAACAAGTGTGACACTTTCGCAAACGTGTGTATATCTGCTAAGGCATGTGTTTTCTAAAAAAATGCTTTCAGGTATTTTTTGTTTGTTGATTTGTACTGCCTCTTGCGAAATTATGGCGTATACGTAACTGAGTTCAATTAAGCTTCAAATAAAACTTTTACAAATGTGTACGTATCTGCTAAAGGATGCATTTGTGGGCCAACGACTATAATATACTTGTATTACTTTTTACTACGTATCCCCACAATATGGCACATTTTTATCTCAAAAAACTTGTTTCATTATGATGTATACTCGACTTTTCCAAAGGCAAAATAAAAGTTATATGTTTAACAATCGAAGAAGAAATTAATTAATTTTAGATAATGTGTCCAAATGGTTAGAACTTTAGCTTTTACGGTTAAGATAGTAGAATGAAGCGTGTATGTATGGGCTAAGCAGAGTTTTAAACTAATTTAACTGTCTTTCACTGCTCGGGTATAATTCTTCCTATGTTTTGTACGCAACCTTGCAGGCAAACTGAGAGGAATTAATTTGTAAATACATTCTACGTATTCTTAATGCCTAGCTAGTAGCTCTTAGCGTACAACTGATACAATGTCGCGGAACGACGTATGCCTTTAATAAGGTACAAGTTTCAGGTTTGAGCGTTTCGTGCACTATGTCAAGATGGGAAAGTGAGTTGTGCAGAAGTAAAGGAGCGAAGAAGAGTTTAAGAAACGAGAATAAATTCTGGCCAGTATTTAGTACAATTTACTCTCGTGAAATTAAGTACTTACTTGAACGATGTAAAACTTCATTATTGAAAAGAAACAAGACACAAACCAAGTAAGACAAATTTTAGGTAGTACCAGTTGTAAAAAGAAGCAGAGAAAACAACTTGCATTGTATATTAGTATCTGTTATGCCGTCTTACACAAAGGAACTCTCAAAATACTGCTCTGCCCTGCTTAGGAAGAAGGCAGCAAGTACATAAAAAATAAAAATATAATTTTTGGTATCGTTGGATTCGTATTGACTTTCTGCACTGTTTACACATCAAAAAGTCAGTAAACTAAACTGTACGTAGGAGTTATAGGGAATAAACACTCACTGCCTTTGTAGTTTTTCCAACTTTAACAGTGATAGAAGGCAGTAAGTGCAGATGCCTTGTATAAAGAGTAGTAACTGCAGTGATACTGCTTTCTTAATTTGTAATTTGTGATGGTGGTATTCAAGGCAATATAAACCATGCCGTAACTTATATTTATGTATGCAATAATGTGAACATACAATGTTTTAAGAAAACATTTGTTTTAAGCAGTTTTAAATAAAAAATTTAAATTTTTTTTCATAAATGGGTTTTAAGAACTTGTTTGCACTATAATAATAACACATTTGCAAACATATTCGAAATTGATAAATGGATAGGGTTGAGACATATATTTAATTTTTTTCTTAATTGTGCTGTAATTGTAGTTACTGGTTTCTTCCTAAGCAGCGCAGTGCTGGTAGAGTATACGGTGTTCTTCTCTGCAGTTCCTTCAAGTGTGACACAGCTGACGGTGGCAAGTGAGACGACTGTATCCGTGGATGTTCAGTGGAGTTTACCTGCAGATAATGCCAAATGTGCCAAAGGGTACTCCGTATGCCAGAGGGAGTCGTTGTCCGAGTCGCAGCTCGCGTGCAGCACTGTAAATCAACTAGAGTACAACATCACGGGTCTTCAGACAGCTACCTCCTATGATATATATGTAGCTGCCATCGGAAATGATGGCTCCAGTCCCAAGTACAGCATCGTTAGAGCAGCGACTCTCTGTAAGTACAACTACATCTGCGTGGTGCATTTAGAGTTTTATGCTTAGAACCACAATCTTTAATTTATTTTACTTTGGGGAGTTACGTTTTTTTACGTCCAAATGTGAGAGTATGACGTAATTCTGGTCTCATAGAATTCTTAATTTTTTTTTATTTTATATATAATTTTTCAAGGAAAAAAACAGCATGAGTATAGCTAACCAAGATATAAAAAACACAGCAAAACACGTTTGTATTTTTTGTTTAAACTGCAAAAATATTAACCAAATTCTCTTATAGAAATGTTATATGTTTTCCTTTACAATTATTGAAGAATTCATTAACATGTGGGCTTATGCAAGTGTGAACTATTTTATTTCAGAAGACGAAACTGTTTTTGTGATTCACACGCCCAAGTGACCTTTAACTAGTTACCAACTATGGCGTTATACAAAGTACAGTAAGCAAAACATATTTTATGCCAAGTCTCAAATAACGTTTATAGACCAAACACTATTTAAGACAAAAAATAGATCGCGGCCGTTGTCTGCATTTTCTTGGCTCACACCCACAAGCCAAGAAAATATTTAAGACAAGTTGAAATACCAATATTTTACTTCTGATCACTCGTAAAGCGCGAACCGTAATCTCTCCACTTTACCTTACCACACCTTCACCGCATCTCACTCACAAACATCCAGGGTTGTCAGTATAGACTGGCTTTCCAGCAGAATAACTCCGCCGACCGTGCTCAGCTACATTATCATCTCATATACGTTAATATCGAATTATTTAAGACACAAATGACTGAAGAGGTTTCATTTACATGAACATGCGAAGGGTTGAGGTTCATAGTGATGTAAGTCCCAATAATTTAGTAGTGTTGGTTTTTACTCATATTATGCTCACTTTCCAAAAGAATATTCTGTAATAATGAATTTCATTTACGTATTAAAAGAATGTACTGTACTTTGCATATGATTACAAAAAAATTGTTTAAGAGGAAACTATTTTAACGGACTTACTATAAATCTATGCCCCCAAATATGTAAAAAAAATTAATCAGAACCACTGTGTATAAAAATTACCACTTGTAAACAAATCAGTTTACTAATTAGACTACAATGCCAATGTGCGGTAATCCTTGAAGAACAAATTACCGAGAAAAATAACTCAATTAAATTTGTTATGTTTATTTTCCTAGACAGAAAAAATCAATTGAAAATGAGCTACAGGCGCTTTTTTAAAATCTATTTCAGATACACAGCCCAAACAAAAATAGAATTACAGGACATTCTCTTGAGAGAAAGTTATTTTCTTAACTTTTTCGACACACCGTAAAGGCTGTAAAGCTTCTGTCAATGTAATTTGGCCTTCCTTTGTATGATTCAACGAATATTTTACTTGACAGTATGCAATGTACTGGGGAAGTATTTCAATTTGTGCCGAGGAAATAATTCAGCACATATGGGCAGATAGCTTGAAAAATCATTAAACCTAACAGATAAAATTAACGCTCTGATATCGCGATTCTAACGCTGAAGTGCTGAGCTGCGCTCAATTTCCTGCAGTTAAAAAAAATAACAACATACATTAGCCGTTGATAAAGGTGCTCAGTTAATTAAATTTTGTTCTACTTATTTGTTTGTATTTACAGCGTAACGTTGATTACCGACTGGCGTCACTGTCACCGACAAATACATTAAAATGACAGATACTGAAAGTAACCCACCCCACATTTACTGAAGAGGCCAAGCAATGGACGTATAGTGTTATAATGTTAGTGTAACATACACATTAATTTTTACATATAAATAATAAATGTTTGCAGCAACGAAAATAAAATAATCATTACACAGGACGTCCAGAATCAAACGCATAATAAATACACCATACGAATCCTGGGATAAATTGGAGACGAAAACGTCAGGGGTAAAATGTTGTACGGTGACATTTTACATTCACAATGTGGCAACATTGAACTGAAGTTAGTCCCCTCTTGCGCTCCGCACATATTTTACTTATCTTACTACGACTGTTCTGACATGCATTTTATGTGTGCAAGTTAACATCCCGAGCAGTCCAGTTATTATTCTACGTTAACTTAACGTAACATAAATAAAATAATTCCTGGACGTGGAGTGCAGTATGGGACTATCTCCGTGCAGTGTTGCCACATTGTTCACATTAAATGTCGTACAATTTGCCACGTACATTTTCGTCTCCAATTTAGCCCATTGTTTCTGGACATTCTGTACATAATATTGTGGTTTAGATTAATTTATTGTTGCAAGGTGTACCAACCACATTAATTATTTTCAACTTCATAAAACAATTTATGAATGTACGCGACTTAAAAATAAGTAACACGTTCTAATAGTAAAAAAAAAAATTAAATATTCACGATTCTTATTACATTAATATGCTTTCGGATTTTAAACATATTACGCCAGTACAGTTATTACAAGACATTTTTTTTTTCAGGACTTCCTTGATGGAGAAGAAAACACTTTCTGCGATGTTCTCGACTGGATATACTGCAATATCAAGACATAATCAAGATTAATTGCCGAAAAACTATTCGTGAGAAACACTTCTAGCTCACATAAATTTCGAAAGTAAAATTTATTTATGATGCTTATATGAAATGTTCGCTTTCTGTACTTCATTGGAAAACCTTTCACGTTGTTCTAAATATAATTGAAATGCATGCATGGAAATAGTTTTCTTGTAATTATTCTAGTAATATAACTATATGCTTGCGTGAGTGATTAGGCAGAAATTTATAGATAGTTGTAAAACATGTATTCCAAAATTAATTTCCTGTTCCTTCCCACCTATGACAACGCCTCGCCAGTGTTTATTTACGTACTAGTTGGAAAATTATATGAAGACGCAGGGTTACCATTATAAAATAACATTAAAATTTCGAAGACTACAAATACGGTGTCCTATTGAAGCATTAGTAAATTACAGATTTAGTATTCTCTTTATTCGTTATAAGGATAATGACATTAACATAGCCACACAATGTATAATTACCTAAGTATCTTCTTTTGTTAGTATCTATTTTCCACATAATTTGTCACATAATACTGCTTCACCAATACACAAGTAATTATTGTCAATTACATATTTATCAGCGGCAAAGTTGGGGAAATTGTGGAATTTTATTTTTCCAAAAGTAAATAGTCTAGTAGTGCTTCTTATAGGTCAATTTTTTTTTTTGGGGGGGGGGACAGATATAAATACAGTTTGTAACGAAAATACATTACTAACCGAAAAATGTAACTCTTTTATAAAATCGAAATTAATATTCCGAATAAACACAGTTATATCAGCTGCTGCTTTTCTTGGAATAAATAGTTTTTGAGGTTGCAATTCTGTACTTAAAAACTATGCCCACCAAATCTGCAACCGGAGTTCAAAAGGGGAATTAACATTATGACAAAAGTTTTCTCATTGTGTAAATTTTATGATAACTCTTTCGTAGAAAGATTATCCAACGAGAAATGTCATGTAGACTATTGTGATATGAGAAACTTAATGATTTATTGTTGAGAACAATTGAAACACTACATTTAAAGAATCGGGAGAGAACGTTTTATACTGAGAAAATACCTTCCAATGCAACTTGTCTTTAAAAAGTATTAAACATTGCGTTTGAAACACTTATCTTCAAAAATTGATCCATCGACAATTAATAGATTTCCACATTAATTCCTTATTAACTGTAGTCATAATGTTGGTAGTCAAAATTTTAATACGTGTGTAGATACAAAAGTGACATGAAGTAACACTGCTGCATATCTAAATTGTTAGCAACTGTCAGTGGGACATGTTTTCCGGAACATGTTCGGCTCTCCGCTTCGACCACCCCTCAAACAGAAAAAACTGGTTTCCTCGGAACTCAGTGTGAAGCAAAGCATTATCAATGTGATTTGTTCGGAAATTTGGTCCCATCAAACCACCAAAGTATTCTTTGGACTAATTGTACAGAAAACCTAAACATTTATGGACGTGTATGTGTATATATATATATAAACACACACGTATATTTATTTATTTATTTATGTTACTTTAATGTGTACAATACAGTGTATTCAGAACAGTGCGATCCAACTATGTGTATATCAATGTTCACATTGATGTAGGTGCATGGCATGGTGTTACGTTGACTGCTAGTCCAAGACGCCGAGCGGTGATCAGACCTTCCACCGTTACAATATTGTTCGAAATATGCTCAGCGTGTGTCCGTTATGGATGCTTAGCCGGCCGCCTAACCCACGCTTCAAATGCGTTGCAATGTGTTCGTAAACAGGTTTTTTCTACGAAAATATTCCACGTGTCCCCGGTCGGAATCTCATTGTTAAGGCACCATGCATAAAACACTGTTTCTAAGCCCTCCAACATGGCTGAAGACGGCCTTGTCAGACTTCCGTACTTCAAAATGAACTAACCGGATGTATGTGAAACGTCTGCGACCTGCACTGAACTTAGTTGCAGACTTTGCACCAATAAAATTATATGGTCACCGCTTAATGTCCCATAGTAAAAACAGTTCAGCGGAAAGCTTGCACGCTAGTTCAGCGCTTGGCTCGTTGAGGCGACGAGGCATTTGATGCGCGCTTCAAGGTCGACCTTACTGCTCCGTCGCTGTTGAGCCTCTCACGCGCGGGTAGGCGGTGCTCGTAAGAATATTATTGAGAGAACGTTACACATGCGTACATCCATCTCAGACCATCGGTGTATCCCTAAAGATTATTTTTACGCTGCCGGAAAAAGGTGGGTAATTGCTTTAATAATAAGAAAGCAGGCCAATGTCACCACCCGAAAGGGGCCACCTGCCGTTCCCAAGCTCGTTTTTAAACTATGTATATAAATTTATATGAGTTATTGTATTTTTATCGATTTTGTCAGTGGTGAAGAAGAGTTAAGAAAGAGAGAATAATAGAACTGAAAGAAAAACTTTAACAATTAATAGAATTAAAATGAAACGAAGATGGAACGAAAAAAAAATTATCCCGAAGGGCTAGGAGGGAAGAAGCTATCGCTTAACCTGCCATAAAAAGGTATATTTGTGATCCTTTTTCTAAATAAATATCTTGGCGTTGAATTTTTCAAAAGCATACATGAATGTAAAATACACATGTATCTTTAATACGCATTGCTTCATAAAATTAGGCTATAAGGAGAGCGAGTTGTAGGCGAGATAAACTGCACACCAGTTCAGTGACTTACATTTATAGACTAGAGGCAGGCGTGATGTGCGTGGTTTATAGTCCTTACAGCTTCCGCACCTCTAAGCCTCTGACGCACAAAATACGTTCATCTTAACGTGGTGTTAATCTTTGCTCACCTGCGACTTATGCAACCCGTGCTACACAAAAGATAGCACCGTAGTATTCTAAGGCGTTGTGCTTTACAATTGGATGGAGTAATACAGAACGGAACCAATCAACAAAATAATTTATTTTGAGATAATAATTTCACTGAAAAAAAAAAGATTATTGGTCACCACAACATATTTTGTCAATGTGGACGTTACAAAATTATTATTTTTGTGATAATTACAGAATAACATTTTGCAGTGTTTACAAAAAAAATTGTAGGCCTAACTACTACAAAATATTTCGGTGAGGTCTATATTGACAAAACATTTTGTAGCGACCAAAAAACAGTTATTTTCTGATACCAAGTAGAAGATGAAGATAGTAAGTATATTCTAAAAAAATAACAAGTATTAAATCACAATATTTGAATGAAAAGAAGAGGCCAGAAAAAACACGTTTTACGAGGTTTATATAAGGTACAGTAGACTTTGACCTTGAATATCTCCTCTGCAGTAATTTATAGATTGGCTCTCTTCTGCATAACTCCATTATTGTCAATTATTGTCAGAGTAAACACATTAAAGTTTGCATGAAAATACATTCCTGGAATTAACGCTCATAAGGTTTTTGCATTGATGATCATGTACAACGTAAGTTTATTGATTAGGTTTACGAATCTTCTACAAATTTTGTTAAATCAGGTATAGTGTTGATCAAGTCTCATAAGTTGTTAGTAGGACACGTATATTGTGTGATGTGCGAGGATGAACCAGATGGCTTATGCCTGGCAACTGCCTTCAGAGCTTGCAAAATGCTCAGAAAAATTAAAGTAAGAAAAGTAATCTTAAAAACATGTTTTTAATCGTAGACACAAGAAAGCAGTTACTTTGCTGCACGTTATAGTGCGCGTCCCAATTTCAAAGACCTAGTTGCAGTGACGTCATTATAATTATTGACATATGGTTCTAAGACAGCATAGCAATACTCTGTTCTTAGATGGATACTTTTTTTTCGTTTTACAAAATAATCTCCTTCGCGTTAAGGTCTGAGGAAAAGAATATGTCCTACTGTTATAAAAAAAACACGGTAAAAGAGCACGATTTGGTAATGGTGTAGAGATGTGCGCAGGTACCATATTGGACGGGTTTATACGTAGCTGACCATTTTCGCTGGAGGTACAAGCAGTGGCCAGGAGCGACATGAATGAGGTACAGAAATCTCATTTGAGGATATGTTTAGTTGACCACTGTTTGTATGTATGGCGATAGTCCCTGTCTTCACAGAGCATATTTTCCACACTAGAAAAAATGTATTTTTCTACATATAGTACTGTACTATGCTAATAGAGGGACAAATTTAATGTTTGACTGTTGGTACTTTCTCGATGCTCCTACAACTATATGGTTTGTAGAAGAAAGTAACTTCCCTGCTAAAGTAACAATTAGATTTGTTTAAGTAGCATAGCACATGTTCTGTTCTGCATAACATATATTCTACGCTCGAATTATGAGTGTAATAATTTTCATGGCTCGCCTGAAGGGGGCGGTTCACGAATTTGCTCCAAAAGTGATACTTTTTGTTCGAAAATACTGAGAATGTTAATAAAGTTAAGAATAAATGAATTACTTATGCAGGAATTTGAAAGTTCTTAGATTTTTATGATGCATCATACATATTAGATTCACTCGCCCAAATTGTAAAAAAAAAAAGAAAAAAAAAAAAGGTCTAAATTTAATTCTATTTAGTCCACGAAGTGACACTATTTGATGGGAAATGAGCGTAATTATTGTGCGATGACTGAAATCTAAGTTTTAAACAGTAGTTTTACTCGCCTTTGTGAAATGTGTTAATGACTATGTTATTCAATCCACTTACCGGTAGCCCGCAATGCCTTGGTTACACTCGGCTGCACTAGCTATCTTTTCAGCCACTAGACCGACTCCTCGGAACGCGTGGAATCCCAATTTACCCACTAATTTATGCCATCAGAACTTTGTGTGGTGTCATTTTCGTACACATGTTTACTGACAATAAATGCCTGGTTTAGCGTTTTATATCAGTCGTTCAATATACGACCATTAATTCCCGCACATTCACTACAAGGATAACATGAACGCAATCAATATAAGATTGGTGGTACAAATGCGTTAAAATTTCTTACTCACATTACAAGGAATATTAAATTACCAAGCAAGTAATGTTCAGTTTACTTAGAGGAGGTTCGGGTGCGCGATGGTCGAGGGGTCAGACCTCCCACCAAGGCGATCCGGGTTCGATTCCCGGCGGGGTCGGTCCCCGGGTTTTCGCATGTAGGAACCGTGCAAGCCGATACCGTTGGTCGGCGGGTTTTCTCGGGGACCTCCCACTTCCCCTGCCCCTTCATTCCGGTGCCTCTCCACACCCACCTCATATCACCCCTCACCAGCGCTGAAGACCTCGATGTTAAGGGGTATTGATCCCTACCACCTTGGATTTATCTGTTTTTTCTTTATAACTTCTATTTCAGTCGATGCATCAAAATTTTTGTCACGGCAGGGCATATATACAAACGTAATCGATTTTTTGTAATTGCTGGAACCATAATATGTTCATTATTTTGCAACGGGAAACAGCTGAAAAGGAAACATTGCTTTATTTACGGGAGCGACTACAGAGGCCATTCAATTAACAGAAACAATGCAATATGGATTCCAAAATGTGAATGAAACAATAAACTATGCCTTGTCAGCGTGAAAAAAGTAAAACAATGTGTCTATAAGAAAAAACGTAAAATCGATCTGACGGGGATAAATCCCCTTTAAGCCCTGACCAAAATCTCTCTCACTCTCACTTAGAGGAAGTTTTCCATTCATTTTCTAGTACATCGCAATTTAAACTGTTTAAGAAATTTTTCCTAATTACCTATTATTTTGTAAATTTTCTTTAGCGTCTGTGGCAAAGTTTTGTGTGGTTACAAATGCGTTTATTTTACGATGTACTCTAAATAGAATGTCTAGTTGGTTCTAGTGTCAGACCACTCGCCGTGTAACACTGATATCTGGGTTTAATTCCCAGTGTGACCGCCTCCGATTTTCGCCTGTTGAGAACATGGCGAACTTTATTGTCAGCTGTTCAGTATATTAATGCAACTTCTGCCCCTCCCCCCCAATTTAGTCTAAGATTTCCGCTGTCGCTCCTGGCTTACCTTACATCATCATCTACAAATTTCGCCACTAATGAGTAGTCCCTACATAGCTGAGACTAGAGCAATCGGCCGATGGATACAGACTTAGGGCATATTCTTGTCTGAGAAGACACACTGAGGGTGTAAACTAAGGTAGACACTGACCTGAGAGGAGTATCTGTGAGTCTAGAAAATAAATAATAACAGGAAATATCAAACGAACGCTTTGCTTTAGTCGGATTTATAAATAATAATTATAAAAAAACTAAAGGTTTTTAATACAGATATAAATTCGCAAAGGACTTATCTAGGTTACTATGGTTAAATTATTTGTTTAGTAGAAGAAAATATATTACAAATGAATGGCTCTATATTACAATATTTCTCTGAAATCCCATTGTTTACAATCGTTATGATATTCCGGTATAATATCTTCGACTTCAGAAGAAGAGATGCGGCTTATATCTTTGCTCAAAAAAAGGTTGTACTGTCGTCGGTATATTCTCTGAGAAATTATAATAAACAAATAAATTCTGAAATGGTGCTAATTTATTAACTAGGGACGCATCTTAAGCGCTTAACAGATCTTCTTACTGACTGTACAGCCACAAGTGACTTTTATGTCCCTGAAAATATTATGTGAGACAATTACATCGTTTATCAATGGCCTGAAAATCATCTCATTTTCTAATCTGCCTTTATTTCATTTTATTTTAGGTTGTAATATCAATGTCTCCATGATTAAGAGGAAGTGATCACCAGTGTGAAATGGGATAATAGGGAAAAGGACAAATAATTTCAACTCAATTTCAATATTGTTTAATGGAAAGGGATATCGGACGCTGTTTTACACACACAGTTAAAAAATTAGTCATATGATAATTCTTTATCTCTATTTCACATTACAATCCTTTCAAATAACATTTTAAAAATAATATACGAAGGGGAGTACATAATGTGTAACCAATTTACAGTTCTTGCAGTAAATATTCAGTCCGAGTATGGGATTCTAAACAGCAAACATACGAGGCAAATCGTGAGGGTAGTCAATGAAACGTCTATCGTAGCACCTGTAAAAAAGAAGAAATTGTTTTGACAGTCGGTGGAAACGAACACCGCCTTATACATGAACAGAGAATTCTTAAAAATATAACAGACGGATTACCACAACTAGAAAATATCAGCACATCAGTTTCGATGCTTGCATACGTTTTTACATTAATCGCAAAGAGCACAACGACCGAATACTGTTTCACATCTGCACACAATTACGGCACTTGTAGTTACTATTTCAAATCAGGGGATCCAAAATCCTAACTATAAATGTTCCTACCACTTAGGTATCTTTTGTCAAACACACCCCCACACTTCTCCTAAAACACTGTTTAAAGTTTTGCCTAAAGAGTAATTAAAAATTCTCAAACTTAAGTACAACTACATCATAAAAATTGTTATTTTATTTTTGTAGTTTAAAGCAGTTAAATTTGGAATTCAAGGTGCAAAATAGGGCTTTTTATGTAGTTTACAGCCAAGTTATTGTGAAAGTTAGTATAGCTAAAAGGAAGGGTAAAATGATTTTTTTTGTTGACACAAATGTTACGGTGGCATGTTTTTTTTTTGCCGCCCCAAATATCGCCTATGATTTCAAAAGTGCTAAGTTTACCCCGAACTACCCATACCCAGTAAAAAAATTGTAGGCCTACTTTTACAAAGAGGTATTTTAGAAACCAGTTTCCAAAAATGTTTTTTGTAACTCTACAAAAATGTTAATCCACGAACAGATTTTGTATGTTTACAGCTAATATCTTCTTCATTTTACAACACTTGTTTGTAGTGTTACGATTTTTTTTGTAAAAGAACGAAATGTTTTGTAATATGTGACAAGTCTTCTAGGTTTATTTAGTTTCAAATCAAGAAAATCTGCTCACTTACATTTCTAGTTACCAAAGGTATTCACGATATTTGTAACCACTTAAAAATGTTTCTGACATATTACGTTTATAACCTGACTGATAATGCCTGATATTGTGTTACAAGATTTCCCTTGTAAAAGCAAAATTTTTTTTTCTGTGTAGTGTCTCGTGTTTGCTACTTCGAGTAATGAGGAGTCGTGTAACAAATATGCCTTCTTTTTGGTGCGACTTATTGCACTCATTAAATTTAAGAAAATTCTAGGTTCAAAGTATTTATATTAGTTTCACACGCACAGCAGCATTATAATTAGATGCAAGGACGTTACAAAATCACAAATAATGAGAGTAAATGTGATATAACACATTTCAGGTTCCAAGTTTTTTTAGGTTATAAATTTAATTGATTGTACTCGCTTTAGTCGTGTAACCTATCAGGCATGTTTAAACCTTAAACGCAATCGAACATGGCTGCCGAATGTGTTCAACTAAACATGTTCTAAGACCTCTAGTGTGGCCGTGGCTTTAATTGAGCCATGCATGCATGAAGGAACCAAGTCTCATTTTTAATTCACACACATCAATAACTGATATGTCCTTATATGGAATCATGTTCTGTGAAGCTGATATATATGGAACTTGATTTGGACGGTATTAAGCAGAAGGGAACCAGATACATTAAAATAGATCTGAGATATTCAAGGTCAATATTTGATGTGTGCATCTAACACTTGTATAAGCCGTTTTTTGGCTATTATTTTTCGTCAAACATTGTAATTTAGTATTTGTTCTATTTCTAGGACGTTCTCCGGACCTACTTCTTCTACGTGGCATGATTATCTCAAAATCTATTATTTTGTGGGTTGGTTCCTTTCTGTTTAATGCTGTCCAGTTAAATGTCACTGTTTAACTTTGAACCTTCATTTCCTCAGTTGCATCACAATGACACTTGGTTCATTCATGCTAGCATGGTTCAATTAAGGGGCTAGTGTAAGGACTCACCTGCACCTCCTCCTCCTCCTCCTCCACCACCTCCTCCTCCACCACCTCCTCCTCCTCCTCCGTTATTATCATTATCTTCTTCCTCTTTGGGCTCGGCAACCGTGGAGGTGGTGACGTTGAAGCTCTGGGAGAAGTCGTCAGTGTCGAAGAGCACGACCAGCTGGAAGGTGTAGTTAGAGCCGGGCTGCAGGTCTGTGACGTTGTGTGACGTCACGTCGGTGTGCAGCAGCAGGCAGGCAGGGGGAGTGGTGTCAGTAGTGTTAGTCTCCCTGGTCCAGCAGAGGCGGTACGCCATGGCACATGGCAGACCCTGGTACAGCGGCTCCCAGTGCAACTGCACCGACTGCAGTGTGCGCTCGACCACGTGCACCGCGGCAATCACAGTATCGTCTGCACACCAACACTGCCGTCACACTCTTATACCCTCAGCTCGGAACTACTTAACGCCATGATCTTTCATTTATTTCAAACAATTGCAAATAACTCGAATATCTTTTAACCAAACGGTATGGGAAAAATTTTAGGCTGTTTACAGTTATGCGATACACAATTTTGCCAGAGTGTTTATTTTTTAATTATGTACCATTTGCTAGCAAAAAATTATTTTGCCTCGTTATGGCTTATTTTGAAAAGAAAATATGCGATGTCACAGGGGCAAAAATCCAAAAATTCGTTGGGTGTATTGCAATAGAAAATTTTTTTGAGACAAATATTGATATATAAGTGTTAAAACTGTTAGAAATAATTTTTATATATGTATTAATTTGCTTTAAATATATTTTTTCGAAACCATTGCAAAACTAAAGAGCGAGACTTCAAGAGTGCGTGGTATATAGGGTGTTTGGTAACTATAGCTATAAACTAAAGGGTGTGTCGAGGACAATGAAACAAGTAAATAATGCTACATAGTTCCGGAAACCAATGTTTTTCCTAATACGACACATAACATGTTACGACAGGAACGCTATAATTCGAGTGTCCCCGAGGATCAAAACGTCAAAATGCTGCTCACGTGGACGAAGACAATACAACAAGTGTTCGGAATGGGCGCCGTTCATGTGAAGGCAGGCTTCAGAACATCTTCGCATCGATGCCCGTACACGTCCAAAAATATTATTATGTTTGCACGTGTCCGTCGTTTTTCGGACCTATGTTTACTAGCCTTGTTTTCATTTTTCATCCTCCTCGACACACCTCTTTCATTTGCACCTTTATTTACCAAACATCCTGTATAATTCAACGCTAAAAGCATCAGTTCAGAATTGTAGGCTTCTCGAAGCCAATTTGCAAAAAAAAAAAAAAAAAAAAAAAAAAAAACCCGCAATCCTAGACAATAGTTTTTGCCAACTTTCTGAGCAAAAATTTTTCTCGAGTAACGTATATCTGAAGAACAATCTCTGACGCCGAAATCTCGTATATTTAATTTTGGTGCAAGAGATCACGCTTAACAAATGCATCCGTCTGGGTAAATGTTTATTAATAATGTTGGCAAATATAATTATCAATGAATGTTGTTTTGTAGTTTTTCTATATTGACTTTCAAAGAGTGTAGATCTCATTTGTAGAACTATGCGCTTATTTATATACCACGCACTCTTAATGTACACTGTTTTTGTGAATTCAAGTTTTGAAAACCAGATTTAAACAGATATTGTTTAACGTTCACATACTATGAAGACATAAAATATATAATTTTCTCTAATTATATAATTGGTTTCATTCTATTACCAACCAAAATTGTACTATTTTTTGTGGTTTGGAAATTATATTTAATAAATAACACTTTCTTATACCACAATTTTATACGGAATAAAAATATAAAATAAATTGTCTTAAGAAATAACTGGTAAGGTTAAAGAAGTGGTCAAGGCGGTTCAAGATAAAGTGAGCCCATTTAAAAAGCCCTGCTATTTCTGTTTTCAGCCAATTTGTATCTTTCTGCGGGTAACGGCTAACTACCGGGAATGTCTAATCTCTCTGGACACGTCACTTAATGTTTGCGCGCTTAAGATACATTGTGAAGTCGGTAGGAACTCACATAGTATGACAAAACAAAGTTTATTAATTATATGAAACACTAATGTGTCGAATTAAATTGATTTTATTTCAGTATTGTTGCATTTAAATACAAAAATACACGGGACTACTTACTGCAATTCGCTACCAACCATAAGCAGTAAGGAAACGATTGCTAATGTTAAATTATTTGCAGTAACGTCTTGTGATTTTTTTTAAAGGTTGAATCTTAAGTACTAACATTATATTGAACGACCTATATGTGCAATACATAATAGTAAAGAGTGTAGAGAGTATCTGTTATCTCGCTCAATGTACAGTTGTATACCGTAACAAGGGCTCGTTATTATGTTATATATAGTTTTCTGCTAATCCGAACAAACAAATCCGAACAGGCTACAACACCAATTAGTTCGGATTTGAGGGGTTTCACTGTACTGTTCCACCTCGAGCTACAGATTTACTACTAGGTGCAAGTAGACATCAGCATGTCTCGGAGGATGACGTGAGATGAAGACCTTAAATGGAGAGGCTACATAATGGAAAGGGCGGAGGTAACGGGAGATTCCCGAGAAAACCCAGCACGATTCCCACGCTGAAAGAAAATAATTGTTTAGATACCACACTTCTGTTAAAATAGGGACAACAGTTCAGTTTGGTTGTTGGTACTAACTGGAATATTACTATCAACAGTTTGTACTGTACAAGTAACAGTATATTTTGTAGAAGGAACAAAATTTTTACAGAACATATTGCTACTACTACAGGACACATTGTTACATGAGCAATTTATATTGCACCAACGACCATACTTGACAGTTGTCCATATTTGACAGTATTATAGTACCTACAACAATACTTATCTTTCAATGCACACGCCCACCCATCGCCGGGGTTCCCCTAGGTGTGCGGTAATTAATCTGATTATTCGGCTGCTGAGGTATATTATTTGTGAAATGACTAGGTTATGAAATGCTGAAGATTTCGTTTAATTGTTTTTTCTTCTTTGAGTGCTCAGCCCAAACGTTGGTTGGAACCTCAGAGATAACACCCAATAGTGCAACTAGGCGAGGACGAAACTGTGGAGGTTCGCCATTGTCTTCAGCAGTATAGGCTGTTCACTATAAACAGAGCACTCAGCACAACTTGTAATTAATAAAACATATGTTTACCTGGGCCAATATATGTTAAGTTTTGAGAGAATTAAAACGTTTACACTGGTTTTTAGTTACATGTAAGTTTTAATATTAAAAATAGTAAAGATGGCTGCAAAACGACCGAAAAAAATCTTTATGCAATGCTCACTTTATCGTGAACGACCTATATAGAGATAGGGGACAGACCAGCACCCAATCATTAACGCGAGGAAGTAAATGTACATATCGATCTCCCCGGTCGGGAATTGAGCCCGGAAACATTAGCCCCACAACCAGGAGTGCTAACCAAATTTTTATTTAATTTGAAGTACTTAATTTTCAATTATTGTAGAATGTTCGGTGCAACGTCGAGGTGGTAGCTTTCGCATCACCACTGCATCAAACATTAGAGTGACCCCAAGTAACTTACGTAAGACAATATTAAAACAGACAATTTTTTTCAGACCATTTGGACATACACAAATACACACCCCGCCAGAACTGTGAATCGAACACAGAACCCCTCGCACCAAAGGCGGTCGCCTAGCCAACATTTTTTTTGTAATTTTAGACTCCTTTGCGAGGTCTCAACATCGCCAACGAGCCAAACATTCCCCTTTTACAGCTTTATTATTAGAAAATTCCTTAGTTGGTACAGTTTTGTTGACTCTTACAATTGAAATGACTCGAACTGACAAACACAAATTTCACACCCAGCCAAACCTGGAAATCGAACCCAAAACCCCTCGTATCTAAGTCGGCCGCTCAACCAACTGTGATACTGGTGGGGGGGGGGGAGGGTCGGCTCCACTGAGACAAGCGGTCGTACTTAAGTATTTTACTATTTTGATAGTTGACTTTGTAACTACGAACACCTGTGTGTAGGTACTTACTGTAGCTGGGCGTGACGTGAATAATCCAGAAAGGTGTGTGGGTAGCTCGCGCGGACATGGTGCTCACGCTGATGTTGTGCTCGGCGCAGTAGCCCGAGGAGGCTACTCGTGTCGTCGTGGTGCTGCTAGACAGTTCGACACAGACTTGCTGGCCGTCCACGTGGCCCCAGCACACTAGCCACCAGTGCTCGCAGGCGCTGTTCGGCGAGTCTGAGGGCCTCGTCCACGTCACGTCGATGGCGCCAGCATCCACCACATCTACTGTGTTCACGCCAAGAAC
>PNEQ01127210.1:0-70969 GCA_003012365.1 Medauroidea extradentata | reverse complement strand
GGCGCCAGCGTCTACCACATCTGCTGTGTTCACGCCAAGAACACCGCCTGCACACAAACATACATATACACCAGTGCTCGCAGGCGCTGTTCAGCGAGTCTGAGGGCCTCGTCCAGGTCACGTCGATGGCGCCAGCGTCCACCACATCTACTGTATTCACGCCAAGAACCCCGCCTGCACACAAACACACATATACACCAGTGCTGAACAGTGGCATTGATGTAGCTTGGAGAGGGGGGGGGGTGATGTTTATTCTGAGAATATTATAAATGAACACCGACCAACTCTTTAAACCGGGTGGTCGGGTGCCCTCATTTAAGAAAATTTGAATTTAAAGGTGCAAATAAAAAAAATCAAATTTTGGCTGTTTCGTAATGAAACGTATCACATCCTAGCGCGGAAAATATTTTAAAATTTTTTGTTTTAAAGTATTTCAATGGTTTTTGTGGTTAAAGGGAGAGGGTGTTATAACCTCTAAACCCCCGCCCCCTGGCTTCACCACTTCTGCAGACAGAATATCTCGAAATACATTAAATATATATGATCTGTAGATAGTACGCTTGTAAGAAGCATAGCCTTGTATTTAAATTAGCGTGGAATGATATTTCCAACGGCGGCGTGTGACTAACTGAATTGTTTTACTCGTTATACGACATTGTTACCAACTGTTGCAGGGTCCTAGAAATTCCACTACGAAAACGACAGCGAAAGAATAAGGAACACCCCGAACAATATTCAACCTTTGGAATTATTTAAATGTTTGTTGCTGCAGCCATTTCTGGCTTGTTTGCCGAGTTTCTAGGTTAATTTTGTTGCTCCTTACCTAGTATTTCGTCCTTTTGTGTAACTGTGGTTGTCCTGAGACTCTTCAACGTTCGCTCGCATGTCGCATATCAAACAAAACACTTCAGTATGCCTTGTATTTCTACTTGCATTGGAGATGGGGGATGGGTGGGAAATTATATTTACAATACTCATTTTGATGTGTTTACGAAAAGAAACTTATATTAAAAATGTAAGGTAAACAAACAATGCGTACGTAAAACAACGAATCGTAAGCTGACATGATGGGATTCAACTAATCTTGCACGGTGTATATGTATTTTTTTATTTTTATGTATTAAAATTAGAGTAGCTTACTTAATTTTACAGCAATTATTTTACAAGTACGCTCAGTTTATTTTTGCGTAGTACATGGCAAAGTCTGTATTTTGCTACAACTTATAATTTCCGAGAATCGTGTGATTTTCGTTGACTTGAAATGTTTATAAATAAAATCCTTTTAAATTAACAAAAAAAGTAACCTTACAAATTATTGTACTCTTACGAAATATGTTTACGAAAATACTAAGAATTTATTTGTAAGTTTTATAAAGTGTTAAATTTTGTACAGACTTTTACGAATAGTCACTCGGTTTACCCGGGTTAGATACATATAGTCGCAGTTGACACTAAATACACCAGAATTGCATCATAAGCAAAGGTCGCGCGGCGTCAAGAAACGGCAACCTTTCGTTTTATAATTAAATATTATTTACGGTTGCCCTTTTTTACGATAAATAAGCTTATAAATTTATGTTTTCAAAACTTTTGACAGTGAACACCTCGAACTTTTGTATGAACAACATATACCGTCACAAAATGACGTGTTCCAAAGCTACAAAGTATCATACTAGGGTTACCAACTGGTACTTACAAAATTTATTTACCCAGCTTGTAAAATGCCGGTACTGTTATCAGAATTGCCGACCATACTTAAACACGCCAAACAAATATGAACTTAATATAATTTATTGCATGGCAACTTATTGCCATTGTACAACGAAATCACGAAAAAAAGCGCCAACGGAATTACCCGATAAAAAATTTTTCAAAAAAATTGTTAAGTCTTTAAGTCATCGTCCCTAAAATATGTATGGTACAGAATAACCACTCTACCTGAATTTACTACAGAAACTGTTCAGTCATATTTTGGTTACTAGTTTGATACATTTGACAAATATATTCTAATAAACACTCCAGAAAAATGTATGTGCAAAAATAGAAATACATATATTTATTAATTTATTTATTAATTCTCTGTAGACTTGCATGATTAGACAGTAGTTAATGCAGTTCCGCTGTGTGGACAGCGAGCCAATAGGAACGCTCCAATTCTAGAATGGCAGGAGCTCCGCCTGGTCGTTGACTGGAATACGATAGGAACAGTAGCCAAAAAGTGACATATTACCTAATATGTACAGATATGTGAAAACCACCTTAGAAGTCCTCTCCTTCGTGGTCCTGGTAAATAGCTACAATTCTTTTCGAAAAACTTTAGTGCGTTGTTTCTTACGCCTGTTATGTAACTGTGTCGATATTTTATGGAACCTCTTTCGGCTATTTTATCTTAATTTGCTGAAGATTATTACCGACGCATTACTCGAGTTTCAATCAAAGGTTTCGTTACTCGAAACTTGACAGAACGTTCTCTCTCTCATTCTCTCTCTTTCCTCCCCTTACTATTGTATATTATTCTCTGGCGAGATCTATAAGCCTCATCGCAATGTCACTGTCAAGAAATCAGTTATATTATTTTTATATTATTGGAACAGCTTGATTCGTACAACACAGACATATCGTACAACCAATCTTAATGAAACCAAAGGTGAGTAAATTATCTTAAAATTAGGTAAATCAGGAATAACGATCATCGACATCTACTTTTTAAAAGGAGGTACAGTTAGTCCAAAAATATTGCGATAATTATCACGCATGCATGGCGTTAAAAACCAATGCATTGAACGCTATTGCTTATAAAACACCACCAGTTTGTATCATTTTCAAAACCAAGTAATGTGTTGTTTGCACAAGTACAGTATACATTTTCAGGTTATTGGTGTATAAATTGTTAATGTTCTAACATAAAGGATATAAGTAAGACATTCAGTTGAGCGGGGTTTGGTTAAACGAGAAACATCTGTATTTTCTTTGTACATTTAATTAAGGGCGCGGTCTACCGCAATTTTCATCATCGTTATTTAATTTTTTATTTGTACCAGATATTTTTTTTTCTTATTTTAAACACAAAATGTGATTAAATTTGGCTCTTAGGAATTTTTTTTATCTCTCATAGTTTTCGCGTAATGGCTTGTTAAAGTCATATTTTGCATGTTTCCGTTTTAACGACTACACTGAAACCAACTGATATACCAAACTAAAAAAAATCACAGTAAATAAAAACATTGCAGGCTACAATGACAAGCTCATAAAATTAAAGAAGAAAAATTATTTGAATTACAAAATTGCTAAAACTGAAATTAAAAATTTAAAAAATTCAATATTTTTTTAAAACACAAATAATTTTTATTCTTTAATTTTATGAGCATGTAATTGTAGCCTGCAATGTCTTTATCTACTGTGATTTTTTTGAATTTGGTATATCAGTTTGTTTTAGTGTAGTCGTTAAAACGGAAACAAGCAAAATATGACCTTAACAAGCTATTACGCGAAAACTATGACAGGTAAAAAAATTTCATAAGAGCCAAATTTTGTCACATTTTGTGTCTAAAATAAGAAAAAATATATTTTGCAAATAAAATATAAATAAATTGTGATAAAAATTGCGGTAGACCACGCCCTTAAGGCCAAAAATCGCTCGTTGTCGCAACTAAAACCTGAATTTGGTCAGATATGAAGCACGTATTTGCTCAAATGTCTCCACCACTCCTCATTGTTGTAGCGGTTTCGCAAACCTGCAACATCGTTGGCGTCGCAGGAAGATTGTCAGAGGGTGACGGCTAATCGTCCACCATCACCACGAGGCAGATTGCAGCAGCAATAGTAGAACAGAAATGCGATGACATGAGAAGTTGAGTGCGTCTTAGTACCTTACCCCAAAACCCGTAGAAATCTCCTTAGTTCAGCAGGAGTTGCTCCGCCCCTGGGCACAGCGGGGAGCCAATCAGAAGGAATGATTCTGACGGCCCTAGTGGGGAATGCGAAGAATTGTAACAACGAGCTAGCGACTCGAGGAGAATCTATATTCGTCTCCGGCCACGACTGCACCTTTTAACTCGGGGTTGAGTCCCAGTGCCGAACTACTACGACTTAGAGTGAGCATCACCATCGTCGAAGATTCGCTTCCTCTACCTTCAACTGTGATAGAAAACGAGAGCGATCCTTAACCTATTTCCTGTCTCACCTTAACTTAACTCTTCCTCCACACTTAATATTCTGTATTAACTATTATTTCCTCGTATTTCTTCTAACTAATAAATTCTGTTATCTTCGTCTATGGCATATTTTGTTTCCTTTACCCAGCTAAAATTATATCATAGTGATGTCCCACCCCACCAATAAAAATTGGAAGTGTGTAAATGTAAGTAACGTAATAATGTCAAACTTAGTAAATATATAGCGAGTTTTGTTCTAAAAGCACAGTTGGGATTTGGGGAGAGGCAGGGGGGGGGAAGCATTTGTCAGACCAATATTTTTAATAACAAACAAAAAAAAACGCATACTGCAGATAGGCAACAGGTCCAACATTTTCACATTTACCTTTTCGGTTGTGAATAGGTCAACGGATCATGTACCACAGAAGTGAAACATGTCCGCAGAGGCCTGGCAATGCCTTCAGTTGTCTGTGTACTGCAGACAGGAAAATAGTCCAGGACAAGTTTCTTTCATGAAAAGTGGAAATGTTGTGTATCTGTAGTAAGTGGTTCAAATAATGTTACCTTCCCTTTTAGCTATACTACCTGTCACAATAACTGGGCTAAAAACTATTTAAATAGCACCATTTAGCACCTTGGAATCCGAATTTTCCTGGAGGAATAATCCCCGATCTCCTCGCTTTACTGTATGGATTAGTGTTAGTCTATTTGCCATCACAACCATAATGCTACAAGATCAGATCTTTAATGGAACATCAGGAACCTTCTTTTATTTACTATGCGTTTAAAGCTTGTGATATATGACCACCTCTTCTTTTTTAATTTTGGAAATACAAAGTCAGTTGACGTGATTGAAGTTCTACCAAAAGCTTAACTTCAAGCAGAGCTATTTTTGGAATAATTTGTATCAATTGATTATTCGAAAAGGCGGAAACCTTCAAACTTGAAAATTACAACTTCTAGCAATATTCAAATCTGAATGAATCTCGTTTCTATATGTACGGAATGTAAATTAGCTTTAAAATCTATCTTTAATTTAGCGACATTACCTCCCAAAATCTGCCTATACCAAAACATATAATACGAGATTGCCTTACGTTGCAATGTTGGATAGTTATTACTTCCGGCCTACACATTGGAGATGGAGAAACGAGAAAATAATAGTAATAAAAAAATTAAACAAAAAAACTGGCGGGAACGGAACGTTTTAAAACCTTTTGCAAGTACCAAAGCCTTTGACCATGATGACCTTCTTTCAGCTGTAAGACTCCCTGTGGTAATCGTTGAAAATTCAGAAAATCTGGCCTACGCTGTTCCGATATGTGTGGAAACTGTAAACGTTTATCGTGCCTTAACACTCCGAATTTCGACGTAGGACTTTAACTTCCTTTTGACGATAAAGAGTTAGAAAATTTTGGAGATGCCAGTTACTGATGCTATATAAATATCAATGTAGTATAGTTTTCGTAACACTAAGAATATATTGCTTTTGTATAAAACGTCATTCTATAAATACGCAATGTTTATTTAATTTGTAGGGCAACACATGACGGCTACAGGTTTTAGCAAGTCTGAATCACGAGGAGTTCATAGGTGGTGGAAAATGGAAGGTCCTTGATAGAGTCAGTGTCCCCGATCGAAAACTGCAATGTATATTCCAGGTAACTAATTCAAGTACTCAGACCTTTTGCTAGTGTATTCTCACACATATTACGATGCTATGTACGTGCATTGTCACGGGGATCAATTTTGGGTTCGTTGCGGCTATTTAAGTTATTTTTAGTGCCATGTCTTGGCGTGACTCTTATGGAAGCTTCTGGGCGCGGAGGTTCAAACAGGCCCAGGCGGAGTAAGAGCGGCACGTGCAACAGATGACCAATTTTTTTGTGATGGTCGATTGGCACAGAAGACGCTGGCCCACTTGATTGTTCTGGACAGCCGGCCGGGTTGCTAAACCCGGAATAAGTAAAACTACATAAGGGCTTCTGCCCTCCCCTTCGGGTTCGGTTTTTGGTGGTCGGTTTTTGAAATCGATCAGACGAACGGTCAGTTGGGGTCCAGTGGCTAGAAACACGTCGGTGTAGCGGAAGTTTGGTGGCAACAGTTTTAATTTATAAAGTTTTTTTTTTAAAGATACTTTTCTTGCCCCCTTTTTGGATCAGGATAGACGACCGGAAAAGACGGGTATTAAGCATTCGTAGAAAAATTCAAATTATTTTTAAATATTATTTTTGATGTTATAAAGTAACTATAAAAGATTTCGAATTATGTGTGTCGAGTCTAGTCCTACAATTGTAAAAATTATATTTTTGTACTAAATTTTAGAAAGTCAAATTTACAGTATTTCATTTATTAATTTCTTGGCTAGAGTCACATAAAATTCACCTCTCGTTGCTAAAGTTTTTCTAAGGGAGTCTCTATTTCTGAGCAATTTTAAAGTATTTCCCCAGTCTCACCCGAGATGATATAAACAAGTGTTTCAGACAGATGAAAGAAAAATGCGTTTGTTGGATTTAAGAATAATTTGCCTCAAACTAGTTATATTGTCTCCTAATTAACTGATAGGTCTGCGGGAACGGACTACGAATATTTAAGGATCAGATGTGGCAGGCCTGCCACCCCATACATAACGAATTTACTACCCGAAATAATCTAGTCACTTTAAAGCTGAAATAACGTACTACAAAATATACTTGAATATTTCTTGTGTACTTCAAATATTTTACAAACTGCAGCACTAGAAAATTAAACTTAGACTAAAAACAAAACAAAAAAAAAAGTTTATTAAGTCTATAATTTTATAACACCCTAATTATTAACTTTGCAGAAAATATACGTTTAGTACCAATTTTTAATGCTCTACTTTATCAAACGTGGGATGGTCTCTTTCTCCATAGAATCATTAAAATTATTTTGTAAAAGTAACATTTTAAAACTCCTGAAATGGGGGAGGGGAAATTCAATTAGGAAAGGCGGGGACGTTTGAGGAAATACGTGTCTAATATATGACAATAAATCAGCTTTCCCAGGATTTGTAATGACAAGAAACCTTCATGTCCTTGGCTAATTAGCGTAGTAAATGTACAGTGCGTACGCTCGGATGCTGTTAAATTAAAATAGGCTTAATCCTAGTCTACCGCAAATATGACCGGCTAGCATAGATAAATATGTGTAAAATACACTGTTAGTATTGATAAGCCATTTTTATTGGTGGACAGTATCTAAAGTTAAGACTTTAATTCACAAGGACTGTTAGATATCTCGCAAAAGATCTTGATACAGATATCTTATGTTGTAAATGTTACCGAAATGATATCGTGTTTAAGCTATAATCACCTCTGTCTGTCTCATGTCTCTTTCTCGGCCATTCCTAATCCTGAGGTATCCTACCACATATTAAGCTTAGACTATCATTTGTCTGGTGATTACAGTAGTCACGATTGATCTCGTTCATAGTTTTGTGCAAATGCACGGTGTTAAAAGTATTGAAGTGAACCACTAAAGCTTAAGAATTACACTTTATTCTAATCGTATTGTGAGTATAAATTACACCACAGCTTGTCGCTGGACATATTACAAGGTGTTGCAAAATTGCGTGTAAATATTTTGGGGAATAATTTTCAACAAAATATATTACATAAACAAAGAGAAAAGTTGCACTATTTCTGCACTACAATTCACAACACATGACGTATAGTTAGAGACACTGGAAAATCGCGAAAATGTTTAAGATAGTCTCCAATAAACTGTAGTACATTAACCGTGTCACGTGTGAACAATTTTGGGACAAATCACAAACGCTGTGTGTCCAAGCTGTGCAGTTCTAACTGGGCCTGTTGTAGAGAGAGACAATGCTTCAAATAACCATAGCCAATGTCGATACGAAAGATTCAGTTGTATATACATCTCGTTGGAGCCTAGACAATAGTCAACTATTCACGCGATTTTCCAGTGTCTCTACGTATAGTGCATTGCATGCAGGCCGAATCCTCTTACTGTGGAATGTAATTGCTAGATATGATGCTGTATCGCGAAAAGTTTTGTGCCAACATACCCTTGAAAACACTGTGTTTCTTGCAACATATTTAATTAGGTGGTGTACATCTGATTTGGTGGTGTACATCTGACACAACATAACTATCTGCCGACCAATAACACGCACCAAATATTACAATAGTGGGATTCTCATCGGCTCATTTAAATAGGGTAACAGATCCACTTACAAGCTAAAGCCAGAAATCTTATGGTAAGCTGAACGTGTGCTGAAGTCCAGCAAACAGTCAAGTTTTCCCGCGATAAACCATCTTAGGAACCCTTGTTTTTCGCGAAAAGAATTTTGCCTCACTTTGTTTCAGTGTCTTACGTGCACATCTGCAGTTCTGGTTCGTGGTCAGTGATTGGATATTTTAACTCTCACGAGCCTTGAGATTCTAACGGCAAATCACAGACGTGTGGTGTTGCAGGAATGTTTTTGTACTTGGCTTAGTCAAATGAGATACGGCTCTTCACACAGACACGCTGCCAATAACCATGAAGCAGGATTGTAGATGTGCACGTAAGGCACTGATACAAACTGGGGAAAAATTCTTTTCGCGAAAAACAGGGTCCCTAACCATCGTCTCTAGTCATTGCAGATATTATTGCCAACTACATACCAGAGGAGACGTATTTAATTGGACGGTAGGCATTGTCCGATGTAGTATTCGCAGTGACATCATCCAGCTCGCGTAACTGGGCCATAAATAGAGACCGGAAAAATTCGTGAGTTCCCTGACCTGTAGGCTAGCATCCAAGAATATTTGTAAAATCGTGCATACAGCAGAAGTACATTGGCTGCTCGCTAACCTAGTGAAACGAGCCTGTATTCAGTTATAGTTTTATTATTGGCTCATCTACTTCCAGGAAGAGTCGAGTAAGTCAACGGCCAATTGTGAATCTAATACAGAGCTATAGTTGTTGGAATTCTAGCTTGCGCCTAAATGAAAACGCGAATATTTCCGGTCTCTAGCCATAAATCATGAGACATGTAGTACAATAACGGTGCGTTTTCGAGCCTATGATCATATAATATATTAAATAAATACTGACATGCAATTTCGCAACGGCCTTTAAAACGTATCATGCTGTATTGATCATCGTATGAAGCTAAGTATTTTCAAGTGTGTGATTTATTTAGGTCTTAAGGCCTTGTTACGGAGTTTTGCAATGATTTCGAAAATATTTTTTTTGTTGCTACCGAATACTCATATCAAAATTTCGCTACACAGTTTTGACACTTATATGTTATAATTTGTAGCTGAATTTTTTTGTCGAATTATACTGAACGGTTTTTTAGATTTCAATACCCAAAGTACCACGTTTTTCGTTTTGAAAATAAACAAAAATGAAGGAAATTATTTTTTGCTGGCGAATGGTACATTATTTAAAAAAAAAACGCGTCCATAGTATTGTGCATCGTGTGATTGCACATTGACTCGATTTTTTTTTCAAAGCTTTTGGTTAAAAAATATTTGAGTTATTGGCACCAGTCTGAAAAACACTTGGGAACAAGCCCTTAATGTGTTACCGCCTCCTTAACACCTGCGTTTTCCCCTATCGTTCCACAACAACCTGTCTCTGTCTGGTGATCGAGCGAACCTCGCCAGTCGCCGAGCAGACCTCGTTAAATCTTGAGGGTTATTTTTTTGGTAACCGCCTTTGTCCTGTGTGGAATTTGGGACACTCGCCTGACTAGCTAAGTGTAACGTCTGAACGCGTTTGTGAAAATTAAGCAGCTGGATTACCGAAGATTTTCCCAGTCACATGACAAGCTTAACAGCTTACCCCGATCTCGAGCATGGTTAATCACGATTTTACAGACAATACATTCTTTTGACTCATTAATATGTTGGAAAACTGATCTTAACTTTCTGTTCGAAAGCTCCAAGCTGAAATTTTACCCTATGCAGTTCAACATCGGGGCTTACCACTTGTGCTCTCCTAGCGCAGAACTCTGGCGGGTTCGTGAACAGGGATGTACCTTTTTAATTTTATAACGTTGGGTTCATTGAATTTTCAAGATATCGCTTTCGGATGAAAATCATTTCCTGCTTTGACATTAGGAAAACCATTGTCTCAGGAATAAGAATTTGTAAAATAAAGAAAAAAAGAGTAGGTATTTTCGAGTGTTATTTTTTGGTACGAAAATGTTCAGTTAGCCACAATTAAAAAAATTAAATAAATAAATAAAATATGCTATGGTAATGTGGGCCGCAAATCAATAAAAAAAAGTATCACATATATAGGTTTTACATGCACATATCTCCACATAGTAAAATTCCACCTTCAAAGTCCTATCGTTGCCCTCGTCAGAGCACTCGGGGAATAGCGCACTTAACAGGAGCTCATGAAAATTCACTCGTTGCAGTAGGGTAGGTCGTCTCAGACCTGGTTTTATCGAATACCAGGATTTCATGAAAGTTTGCAATTCTATTAAAGGTTTTAAAATGGCGGGAATTAAAAAAATTGCTTACATATTTTCTACATGATAAATATTTTGCTGACTGCTGCGACGGCAGTGCATTCTCTATTATTGTTTCGTTTATATTTTAATGTAATATTATTTCAGTATTTGATCGAGAGTCCATCTGTTGAAATTTCGATCACGTGTAAATTTCACTTTGGTTACATTTAGAATACCACAAACTTAAAATGATGGAAGACCTACCAAACCCTCGTGAATTTTCATAAGCGCCTAATATGGCAGAGGTGATTGTTATAAACAGAACAGTTTATTTGGACATACGCAATTTGGGGCGAATGTTGCCGTATTGCAGACAAACCCACAAGAATAAAAACAAAGTGAGAAAAGCCAATAAGTTGTAGTCAACAGACATAAAACCTACAGATAAATCATGAAAGGACGACACAACCCAACATTAATTTAGCGTCGTCATTCTTCCGTCGACTACATTCTATTCGGGAATTAATTTTCTGTTATTTTGAATCTGTTTGTGTCCTTGTGTCGTCTTCTGGGACACGACTACATTCCTTTCAGGAATTATCTGTATGTTTTATGTCCGTTGACTACAACTTAATGGCTTTTTTCCTTTTGTTTTTTTATTGAGGTTTATTTTTTGCAATACAGCAACATTTGCCGGTAATTGCGTATGTAATAAAAAACGGTGCTATTTACAATACGTAACAATAGCAGGAATCGTTCAAAGATGAGAGAGGTGATTGTTGCAGGACGAAGACTTACTGAGCATGTCGGTCGTAATGTTCGAGACGAGCGGCTCGGAGGAGCGCTGGTCACTGTCTAGTGTGGCCACACTGAACATGTAGTTGGTGCATGAGACCAGGTTGGTGACGGTGTAGTCATAGGCAGTGACCGGGGCGTAGGCCGTTCCTGGAAAGAATGTGCCCTCGCCAGTCCACGTTATCAGGAACTGGCTGGCACAGTCGTTGTTGCCCAGGAACATGTAGATCCAGAAGACTCTTGCCTCTCCGGGTCCTGTCTCCGTCACGTTCACGAAGAACAGGCTCCTCGGGACTAGACAGCAAGACAAGCCACATTGCACCTACACATAATACAAGGCACTTATTTTAAATTACTACACTACTGTAAACGCAAACATTGCCATTGAAGTGCGTTTAGGAGAACCAGCCAGGTTTGAATCCCCGTCTCCGGGAATCATAGTTACAGTTTGCTCTGGTTTTCCGAAATGACTCACGCGAATGCTGCGTGGAGAGAAAGGTTTGTTCTAGTAAGCAATGTATACGTTTGTATGTGGTGAAGCAAGTATGTATTTGAGCCAACAAAATCTTTGTTGCTTTAGCAATGTATGAAATGTGTCAAATATTAGTTCTGTCATTCTAACAAAATTTACATTTAAATTGCGTGAGATATTTTGATCAGCGTTTAACATCGAGTTCTTTAGCTCTGGTGGGGGTGACATGATGTGTGAATGTAGCAGCACCGGAATGAAAGGGCAGGGGAACGGGAGACACCGAGAAAACCCGCCGACCAGTGGCATCGTCCGGCACAATTCCCACGTGCGAAAATCCGGGGACCGACTCCGCCAGGAATTAAACCCGGATCGCCTTGGTGGGAGGCGAATGGCGGTCCCCTACATTTAAATAGATTAAACTTTTTTGCTGAGAGAACTAAACCTGCGTGGCAAGCAAGTAGTTGATTGATTCCAACTCCACACACTTCTTTCGCCATATACAAACGAGTACACGGTTGAGTGTACAAAATCTTTTCCTCTGTGTGAAATAGTTCCTCTCACAGCCCATCTCCTTGTGTTAAGTTGAATGTACCATCTCTAATGACCTCGCTGTTGATGACACGTGAATCCCGTTAAGATAAATTAACGGGGTGTACGTTATTACGAGCAAATTTTGCTGCGTCGTGAAGAAAACCATATTAAAATAAAATGAAAACCTGATGCTGACCGTTTAAATCCAAATTAATGCCATTATTAAAAAATAAATATAGCTGCTGGATCGAGAAAAAGAATGAAATAAGTAATTAAAATAGCTAACTTAACCATACACCCCCAATGAAAGAATTGTTCAATGGTCATACCACACCTATAGAATTCACGTTTCATTAAACTCTCTGAGTAGCCCTGATATGTTTCCTTTCCCAGCCTATTTCGTATTGTCACACCAAAAGAGCTATTGATGATTGCACTAAGTCTGATCACTGGAGGCTCGGAAATTTTACGAATCCATTTGGAAAGACGTTTAGATTTCAAACTCTGATAAACGTTAATTATTTTCGTGATTTGGTCACTGTTTCTGGAACTCTTCATTGAGGACTGTGAACCAATAGCAGATCTGCAACAAAATACTCACTGACTTGACAGATGTACAACTGACCACTATCTGAAGCAACAGTCACTGGACGGGTAGGTGAATACGAAGTGTACACAGGATTGTGGAGTCTAGCCGGCAGGACGCGAAACTAACGGATCTCTACTAATCACGAGTATGTATGAGCTACTATATCATCCTAATTTTCCGACTGTTAAAAATGTTTCACCACATGTGTATATAATACACCCAGAACGCGCTGTGCTCGTTACGACATATCCTCAACGCGTTGCGGTCAAAAATGTCTGATGGTCGGAAAATTCGGGAATTTTAGTAGCTCATACATACTCGTGATTAGTACAGTCCGGTAAGTTTCACGAACTTCCGGCTATACATATAGGCTGTGTATATGGATATCACTGGGAAAATAGAAATACAACGTATTGCCATCTGTGCAGTACCCGAAGCAATGTTATTTTCCACGTTGTATTTAGGTATTGAGGTTTCACCCAAAACGCGCTCAGAGTATTTTTCACTTACCCACAACGCCTTCCCAGTATTTTCAGGCCACCCACAATCCTCCGCTCCTACATCAAGTGGTTATATTTGGTTATGTTATGTCAGGTTACGGTTATGGTTAGTCGCCTGTGTACTAGGAGGTCGTGAAAGGCAGCACTCACTCGTCCTGGCCGTGACGGTGCCGGACTCGGTGCCGTCGCCGTTGACCTCGTTGGCCGTCACCACGACGGTGTAGTCGTTGCAGTCGACGAGCTCGCCGATGATGGCAGACTTCTGGGCGGTGGCTTCCGGCAGACATTGTGGCGTGTTCTCGGACTGTGTCAGCGACCAGCACACAGTGTATAGCACGTTGCAGTCGGCAGCTGCCTGCTTGCCCCACTCCAGTGTCGCCGTGAAGGCCGTGACTCCAGTCACCTCCACCGTCCCCACGCTACCTGTCACTGCAAACAACAGCCAACACACCCAGTCATCAGGAAAGTCACGGTTATACGTAGAGGTACGTCAATTTCGCGGATTCATTTGGCAGCAGCCTAGACTTGTCAGTCCTATACACCCACTGGCTAATGGCTTATAACCGTACAAGAAGGTAGCAAGCGATAGCACTTCGTATTATTTCCTTATTTACTACTGGCTTGCAGTAGTCAAACGCGTTTCGTAACAGCCGCCAGCAAGTCACATACATGGCAATGAAGTATACATAATTGGCGTTCAACCTGACCTGAAATGTACCTGCGAAATTTACGTACCTCTAGTTAACGTAGAGACATGCAAAATTCGCGTTATCACTTCTTAGCAGACTAAACTCCATTTTACTATACATAACAGAACATAATCTGCGATTCAATTGGCCATGAACATTTGTGTGTTGTCATTTACGTGTGTTACGTCTTTATAGAGATTGGCCTCTCTACGGTGTGAGCATTCTCCGCATCAAGTCACGACAATATCGGCCAGCGGGAGACGTCGAACGAGCCTACAGTCACTTGAAGTCTAGTCAGCTGTCAGAAAATAACGCGAATTTTGCATGTCTCTAGTTATACGGTCTGCGCCGCGTCACGCTGTCGTCAAAAACTTTTATGAATAGGACCGTGAAATGTTCGCTGAAAGAACTTTGCTGCAGTTTGTTTCAGTGCCTGACATACGAGTCTGGCAATTCTGCGTGTCTTGTGATTCCATCGGCAAATCATAGATGTGCGGTGCTGCTGTAACATTACTGCCATTAGCGCAGTCAAATGAGAGCTGTCACTTCACAAATACAAACTGCCAATTACCATAAAGCAGGGCTGTAGTTGTGCGCATAAGGCATTGAAACAAACTGGGACAAATCTCTTTCGTGAAAAACTCATGGCCCTGTTTATGAAAGACAGGACATGCATTCTGTTTATGAGCGTCTTAATACTAGAGCCAAAATTTTATGGCGAAAAGTTTTCTGTAACATGTGGTTTCAATGCGTTATGTGCACATCTGCGGCTCTGGTACATCGTCTGTGATTGGATGATTTTACTCTCACTTGCCTTGGTAAATTACAGACGTACGGAATCACAATAATATTACTATAACTGGCGTAGCGAAATGAGAAATGTGTCTGAAGAAATACTAGTTGCCAGTAATCATAGAGCTGCCGATGCGTACGTATGAGACACTGATACAAAATGGGGCAAAAATCTTTTCGCGTCAAAATCGTGGTCCTGCTTATTACACATATGATGCAAAAAATATAACAACAAACAATAATCGAAAAAGAGAGTAACTGTAGTCGCTATGAAAAAGTCTAGAACTTTTCGAATTGAAACAATGCAGGTGAATATTTTGGAGTTTGAAACAAATTGTTATAAATTCTATTTAATTGCCTTAATTCATCTCATAGAAACTAGCAAACCTACAGGCAGATTTTGTTTAAATAAGAAACTACTCGTCTCATCACACAGCTTCGTTGTTCTTAATAAGCTGATACTTAAAACAAAACGTGTTGAAGACATGGTCTTAAAAGATGTACACTTCTTATCGAAATGTAATGATGGGGCAGGTTTTAACACAGAGCTCCTGGCATCACGTTGTACGAAATTTTAAACTGCATGCAATGTATACAGTAATATCTACAAGCTGCAAGCAAGTGTGCTAGAAGGTAACAAAACTGAGCAAGAACGGAATCCAAAGGGTTCAAAGAACCTCAATTTTCATTCGAAAAAGTGTTCATCCAGCCCAAAAATAGCAGCACACACACACATGTATATATATATATATATATATATATATATATATATATATATATATATATATATATATATATATATATATATACCAGATATTCACAACAGTATGTTACAAGGTGATCCATGTAAAATTTGGTAATGTAATATAATGAATGGTTTTGGCTGTCGCAAATCTTAAGTGAGAAATTCGCGATTGAAAATTTACTTCGAAAAACAAAATTTGTTCAAGACTGGATTTATTTACTTGGACATACTCCAAGTAAATAAATCCAGTCATGCACTCCCATTGCACAGTTCTTTCAAAGATCAAAATTTGTTCAACTAACCGAAAGAAAGGAAAATTAGAAATGATTTTCTGGGCGCGGTTTAGTAATACCAACATCTGTAATCTCTGAGATAACTATTTCAAAAACCTTTCAAATTTATTTGATAATGGGGTTGGTTAAAAATGTTTTTGGCACAAAATTTTTTCTATTGTATTTTTTGGATACTAAATGGCACAGTTTTTTTTATTGCGTATACTAAACCAAAACATTGCACTATATAACTTATTTCATACTTTATATATAGAGACATGCAAAATTCGCGTTATTTTCTGACAGCTGACTAGACTCCAAGTGACTATATGCTTGTTCGACGTCTCCCGCTGGCCGATATTGTCGTGACTTGCCGCGGAGAATGCTTACACGGTAGAGAGGCCATTCTCTGTAAAAATGTAACACACGTCAATGACAACACATAGAAGTTCGTGGCCAATTGAATCGCAGATTATGCTCTGTTATGTATAGGAAAGTGAAGTTTAATCTGCTACCAAATGATAACGCGAATTTTGCATGTCTCTATTTATATAACTGGTAAAGGCAAAAAGTTTTTTTTTGTTGTCCCTGCGATACTGAATTATTTTGTACCAGGAGCCATTAATTTGCAGACAAAAGCTACGAAGTCCTGTAATTATCATCGAATTGGTCAGAAAAATTATATATACGGTATAGGAGTGATGAAACTTTATAATTATATCAGTTAATATAGGCTGAGTTACTGATAAATAATTGCCACATTATATGCTTACCACAGGATTCGGTTTGGCCATTTACGATGTTGGGCAGAAGAACTGCAAACAATACTATCCACATCTTGAGCTTAAAAACAAGTAGTACCGTTTTGTAATTAAACATATTTCAATACACCGGTACACTTTCATATAGTAGTATCTAAAATTTGTCTGTTATTTTGCTATTACATAGACGTAGCCATAAACACCTTTACAATGTATGTAACAAAATCTCCAGGCCTATGCCTGCCTTTCTTCCTTACGAGTTCCGCGCATGGAAAGAACGAAAGGCGAACTGATAGGAATTCATCCTTTAAATGTTGCAAAGTATAAACCTAACTTCTCGACAATGGCGTCTTAATCTGAACAGCTTTACTCGTCACTGGAGACGTAGGCTACATATTTCTATCCAGTTAAACTTTCGTTATCAAAAAAGTAACGTCGGGTTAGTTGATTTACAGCTATAAGTCGCATTGGATTTAGTCTTTACATTATTTATGGTCTTCGAAAGTTTCCATTGTCTGGAAAATTTGTTTCACAATGGAAATATACACGAGCTCTACCAACAGAGCAGCTTTTCATACGAATTGAATAAACTTAAATTTAAAACTAGAAATATTTTATACATCCCGATATGAGTAAATTACAATTATGAAGAATATAAAAATACAATTACAGTACTTAAATAAACAAAAAATGTAATGACAAATGGTTTGTTAAAGACTGTCTTATACTGACACTTGTACTGTGTAGGAATATTTAAAAAAATGATACATTTTGACGATATACTTAATTATGTCCCAAGTATTACTATCTATGAAATAACAATTGGTTCCTCGTGTTGACGGCACGGTACTTTCAAAATAAAAGAATTCTATAAATACTAGTTTAAACCGCTTTCCTGCGACCGAGGGTGGAGAGTAGTGAAAATACACTCGCCTCGCATTCGGGAGTGCACAGGTTCGATTCCCGGCGATACAAAATGTAAATTCATATTCGTAAACCAGCATGTTTGCTTCTAGTTGAGATTCTATGTTTATGGAATATCTAGAGTTCAGCTGTGTTTTGCTGTCTTCAAGGCAGTAGGTACCTAAATCTTCTGCACAGGCAAGATAAGTAAAGCCATGGATTTAGGTCTTTGTTCTACAGAATATTTTTCACGTGGTCATTAGTAACCATATTTATCCTTCCCATAGTTAACTACGTTGAACGACTACCAACACTGCGAAGAGGTGAACGATGTCTGCGACTCAACACTTACGTCATAACATTTCCAACTCCTGTAGAACTACCTCCATTATTCAAGATGTGTCTGTCTTGAGAGCTGTAAGGAATGATCTGGAGTCAGGATTCCTGATAAGTTCATTTAGCTTATTCATTTATCTTTAGTTTACGCTAACTGATACTATAGGAGTTCTAAAACTTCCAAAACAAATGAAATTCTGAGTAGGAACACACGGTAGTGAAAGTTGAGTACAATTTCTGGTGAAGCCACTAAGAATTCAGAATAGATATAATCTTGCTTCAGTTAACAGTATAATTGTTACAACGAAATGCAGCGTAATGAAAAGAGTTACTTTTGAAGACCACAATATATTTGTCGTTGGAAGTCATGTTCATGATGGGCAGACAACTCTGCTAATATATGTGACTAGCAGTGTGCTCGCGGCCTTGCTCGCGTGTGTTACTAATAGCAGATAACATTTGATTTAATTTAAAAACCTCTTTGTACACCAGATAGCTAGTTCAGTCATAATTGTACACCAGATAGGTATTTCAGTCATAAAGAGTTAGAATGGCCAAACTGGTAGATGAACTAACTCTGCAGCAGGACAAGTAGCTACAGCTGCTGACCACATGAACATCAAACTTAAGTTTGTCCCTTCAACCAACAGAGACTCCGCCTGGGTTTTATTTATAGTCACAGCCAAGATGACATTGTGAGGTAATTACAGATTCTTACATATAAGAGGGTAGTCGAATGAAATACGTAGTTTACGTGGTATTAAGGCTGATTTTCCCCGAGCAAAACCATTATCGATGGTGCCCTCAGTAACATATTTGTTTTTCAAAACTTTTACTTGAAGTTAAGCGCCATTACGTAGTTTTCGCGGGATAATGTTCCGCAGAATAATAAACATATTTGGTGCCCCAACCTTAAGATGATACATGTGTGCTTAAACTGTCGAGAAACTTATGGATAGTGGACTGCATAATCCATTTTTACCACTTTTGTACGACTTCATATAAATTACACTAATTTCATATGTCTTGCAATTTTTATGTGGCAGAATTGCACATTTGCATAGCCTTTAAAGGAATTTGAGCCAAAAAACCACCGGAACAATAGACTGAAGCTACAAACAGCTGCGCCACATAACGTCGAAATTATTCATGACAACTAATTTTAAAATATAATATTAATTTCCTAGGCCCACAGAAGTTGTAAAACGATACGTCTCGATAGAACTATAGAGTGAAACTTCTGTTTAATTTATTCCTCGCTGGTTACACTTGCGTTCCGCATCGTCTGCCATGAAAGTTTCAAAACTTATTTCTCTTCGTAATAATTCAGTTGTCTTATAAAATAAAGAACTTGCGTTACTTTATCTAGGTTCTTACCTGATCGTCATTCTGACGCGAACACCACCTGCAAATCTCTACTGGTTAGATAAGTATCATCGGCTGGTAGAAAACAAATTTTTATGCCTTTTCATCCCTTTAGATGTCAAATTTCGAAAAATCTTTAATTTCACGTCTTACACATTTGTACAAGTAACCAAATAAGTGAAAATTACGACGATAGTCCGTTCAGTCAAAGCAAAATCGATCATTAATTAAAAATCACATATCACCCATGTACAGTACTGAGAGTTCGAATTTTGAAAAATCTTAATAATCTTTTTGCGACCATTATCATAATCATATTCTGAAGCAAAAATAAACTGAATATCTCGATGGGTTCAGAAATATCGAGGATTTATCTAAAACATATTCCAGGGTCTTTTTACGTCTTAAGAGACTGAATTTCGAAAAACCGTTTAATCAGATTTTAGACTAGTTTACTGGTGTCTTTTGAACGTAAAAAACACGACAATAGCTTGCTTGGTTTAAGATACATAGACGATTAATTAAAAACACATTTATTCGCTTTTCACCCCTTTGCACTTCCTTAAGTAAGGAATTTTGAGAATTTCTGAAATCCTTTTCAGGTATTTGAGTAAGCTTCGATCGTAAACAAAAATTACGTTGCTGTATAAAAATGAATGGGGTCGATATATTTCGATTGTGAATCGAAAACACGTTCTACCCTTTCTTTTACCACTTTGTGGCCGAATTTAGAAACTATTTTTAAGTGGCATTTTGGATGTTTACATAAACACCAATATAAAGATAAAGTAATTTCGATATCTCGAATGTTTCGACTGATATGGAGGAATAATCGGAAACACATTTAACGTTTTTTCACCCTCTTAGTTATCATATTTCGAAACGTCTTGGAGTCCTGTCTTTGTCATTTCTATACATAACCACTTGAAGTAAAAATTACGACGATAGCCGACTGTATTTCAACTATATAGACGATTAATAAAAATCATATTTGCTCTCTTTTTACGGCTTGGGGTCGAATTAAAAAAAAATTACTCTTTGGGTATTTATGCAAGCAACATTTTGAAGTGAAAATCAACTTACTATCCGTAAGGATCAGATTTCGATAGTTAATCAAAAACCAATTTCAGGCCTTTCATCCACTTAATGGTTGAATTAAAAAAAAACCCGTTGAATTGACTAATAAGCTTTTACTTGATTCACCCACTGAAGTAAAAGTCACGACGATAGGCCGTCGGGTTCGAGCTAGGTAGACGAATCTTATGAAACACATTTCACCGTTTTTCACTCCCTTAAGGGACGAATTTCGAAAAGTCACTTCTTAGTGTCGCTTACGACCTAAAGGGCACCAACACAAAAAATTTCAAATTTATAGGTCCAGCAGTTTTGGGCTGCAGTTTAATATATCTGTATGTCTGTCAGTCAGTCATTCAGTCAAGTCAGTCAGAGTTCTCTTTTATGCAAAGAGATTATTGGTTGATCAATACAAACTGGGTACTGTTTACCATTTTCCGTGAGTTATCATGCCTCTATCTTCACTGTTTTAAATACGATAATTCCCATTTAACTAAAAACTAGTGTAAACATTTCACAGTTCTCAAAACTTTACTTCTATACCCCAAATAAATAAGTGCACTTTTTTTTATTAATATAAGTGTTGGAAAGTGTTCACTTTAAAGTGAACCGCTTATACTTTGCACTCAAACTTGTGTTACAATTTAACCTTGCTCTAACATGAATTTTAAACAGTATAAATGTAAATATTTATTCGTAGTCCTTCTTTCGGTATGAAAAATAGCACTATGTTTGATGTGATTTAGTATTTTGCTCAAAAAAGTTTCATTATGTAATGTTTCCACACCATATGCTATAGTGGACTTTTTGTTATTAATTTAGTGTGTAATTATAATATGTTTGTGTCACCTTTTAAGGGTGAGGCACACCTGCAGTGCTATGAAGGCTCAGAGGCGTTGGAGCGAAAAGGACCACAACAAATGGCTGAAACTCTTCTTTAAGCTCTTTGATATGTCAAATGTGGATACTTTGACTGCAAGGATAAGATTGAACGAATCATAAGAATATTGGTGAATATTTGGTGAATAAATGACAAACTTTATCTCTGTGGATCAAACCGAAGGGTGTACATACGGACCTGAATTCCAAATCATATTAACTCCAAAATTTAAGTGTCAACATATATATATATATATCTTTATCGTGTGCATTTATTGCTGTTTGAAATATGTTACTTGCTACTGAAAAATTACTGTATTTTGATAAGTGCAACGATTTATATGAATATAAATACACGATGAAAATATTACCTTTTATTGCCATTTATTAAATTCTGGAGTTAGTAATGTTTTGAATTCATATCTCCAAATGCTTAGCTATACGTATTTATTTCTTCAGTAAATGATTCCAAATACTATCCTGAGTCGGCCCATGTTACCCCTGTATGTATCCACATTTGACGGTACTGTCATTTTAATGGTGAAAAGTCTGTAAGTAAGTACACTGTTGGACCTTTCATTTGTTTGGTATCAATCTGAACAGCGGATTTCGCGAAAGAGTAAACATAATATTTTCAAAGTGTAATGTTTTAAAAGAAGATATCGTAGAGTAGCCACAGACACGTTTTCTTCCCGTAGGATCGTACTTATCCTCGGATATCATAGAGATGAGAATGGTTCAGGATTAGACAAGATCGCTGCAAAATAATCGACGGAATTTGCGTTGTTCAACAGTTTCCACATCGATAGCCAGGCGTAGATCAAAAGCGAAAGCGTATAGTGTAGTTATAACACGGCATTTCACACTTCACAGTACCGGCATGTATACGACGTAGATAAATAACAACATCGAGGGGCAAAGCTCACAAAATTATTTACAAATTAAATAAATAAACACCCCAAAACTTTTATTTGAACTGTAACGTGCTCCGAGGAGGCAGCATATCCTGTTCTAGGTGTAAGAAATAAACACTTCCTAAGAGAAAGTACCCAATTTCTGTCATTTATGTCAAAAATGATCAATGTTATACTGTACTCCATTTCATATAAGTTTGGATAAATCTGACAGCAACTTATGGGCAATAATTTGTAGTACTTTGTTATTTGTATCACTACACAAGACAAACTTTGCAGTACAAATGCTGAAATGGGCATTTCAGGTTCAATGTAGAGCTAAAAAAAATGCAACAAACCACAAAATACTGAAAATTATTGCCCATAAGTTGCTGTCAAATTTATCCAAACTTATATGAAATGGAGTATAGCTGACAGTGGCAACAGTTTACGAAAAAAAAAAAAAAAAAATGATTGGGGATGGGAAGCTTAAGACTGACAATGTAATTAAACTTACATAAAAAATAATCATTAAATTATTGTTAATATTACAAATTACGTTTGAAAGACCACGTACACTTTAAATCTTACATTACTTTAAACGTGGCAATTTCGGCAAAAGAAACCATATTATTTGGACGTCCCAATCCTGAAGAAATAGTGATAAAAAAAACTACATGTTGTAGAGGGAGAAGACACAAACGAAAAATTAAAATAATCGGTAATACATGATTAAATATCAGTAGTGGTGCTACTAACGTTCATGTGAAAATGTGCGTTGCCAACTAGACAAGCCAAACAGCTAAAACTTAAAGAGCAAAAAAAAAAAAAAAAAAAGCATTCATGATTGTGAAATTCCGCTGTTCCCTGCCAAGAAACGAAAATGCTGCTTCCATCACACTGCACGTGTCAGACCATACGAACTCGGCGGTTTCCACAAATTCCGGCTTAGTAGTCCAGGCACAGTTCATATCTCCGACCACACAACGTTGACATTGTTGAACGTTGTGCCATATCGAGATGCGCAAGAAACAACCGTGCTATCTGTAGACAACAAAGGCAATTGGCCTCTACTCATTCCCAGAACTATCGCACCCAAACTAAGTCTATCATGCAAATTTAGCCCAACATCCTAAATAATAAAGATACATGAAGCAAAAATAATAGCTTTACCTGAAAAGTTCTCTTCCATTCGAGCCACTGGAAAAGTCTCAGCCCGCAACTTTATTTTAATAAATACTTCAGTATTGCCTGAATGTAATTACAAAGTAATTATCTGAATTAGTCACCGAGGTATAATCAACTGGTAACCATTTTTCTTTTGACTGCATTAGTGTGTGGTCTTTTTGATGTATATTTGTAGTGGTGGGTATAATAAATATGTGTCAGAAGTCGTGTCCGGGCGAGAAGGGAAACATTTATAATTTTTTTGTAATGGCGGAATAGAAGGTTGGAACACTCCTTACATTAAAACAGAAAATATATATATATATATATATATATATATATATATATATATATATTTCCGAGCTTTAAACATACAAAACTTTGCCGATTAACCCGTTCATTTATAACTGGTTAACATAAGAATTAATTTTTTTTCTATCTTATGAGTGACTGTTAGTGTTGTTAATTACCCTATTTTAACAGTAAATAATTGATGAACATGGTTGATATCGTGTTATTTACCTTCCAACATAATTTTAGTCTAATGTGTAAGAAAAATTCTATGATTTTCCCAACGCCTTCTCCATATACACCCTTAATCATAAAATAATTAGTCAAACGTTCTGAAAGACTGTGCTCTGACTCAATTCTGGGACCCTACCGCACAAAATTCTCTGTATCCTCATTTTGTCGGATAAATATTTAATTTATAACAGTAAATAAAATAACGTATGTGATACTTACGTAGACAAAATTGCATGTAACAAATATATATTTTAATTTTGAATAAAAGGAACCTTGGATTACATTTCTACGACAATTTTAGGCATGCCACAATGATACTATACACATGTAGCTAAAGAAAGAATACACCTTTGGCATCGACGTATGTCAAAAGCCCTTATCGAACATTTGAACAACTGCCGTTTATCTCAGAACTGTTTACAGTTCCCTGATGAATTGTTCATTCAGATCGATGCTCGCCGCTCGCCAGTGGGACCGCACACTTGTGGCAAGTTGTGAGTTGCTGCAGTGCATTCAAGATGAAGATACTACGTCCCATAGACACCGTACATTCCGCTATAACACCAGTGTACTATCTGAGTAAGATACTTGGTATAGCTCCAGTTAGACTGGTGACTGAAGACCTTCGTGACAAGTACCAGCTGTCTCCACCGTGGCTCCTGTACTCTTTGGTATTCTTCACCGCAATAACATGGGCGAAACTCACAATATTCTCTCTTGACTCACACGCGATGATATATGATGACCAGATACTAAACTTTCTGAGAAAACTTGTTTGGAATGCAAATGTATCCGCTGTTTTTGTGTTAGCTTTAATCTATCGCTGGCGACGAACGAGTGAAATTCTTGTCAGTTTTCAAAAATTTGATGAAACTTATATTCGAGAGAAGAATGCACTCTACAGGAAAACATTCTTCTTTCTGTTGATCCAAATAATTTGCATTATCATTGGCACTTCAATCCCGTTTATATCATACATCATCATTGCTGAAGGTAACTACAAAAAACCTATTCCTGCTGTCATAATCGCTTATGTATGTCATGTATTTAGATGGACAACATTGTTAGAACTAACTACTCTACAGTACCTACTGAAGCAAAGGCTTTGTATTCTAGTGCAAGATATGCATCACTCAGCAATAAATGTTCAAGAAATACACATCAGTCTTTTACTTTCTCAGTTGATGTCGAAATATGATAAACTATCTGACATCGCTCGCTACATCAATTCTCAGTTCCAGACACAGATATTGTTGAATATGTCGTACTTCATTATTAATATTACTGGTCGCCTTACTGAGGTCATAGTTGTCCGGTCAGAAAGTACTGACATAGCATCTATGATATTCGGGATTCTACCATTATATTACACTTTCGCTGACGTCTGTCGTATTTTTATAATTATTACTTGGTGTCATGTTGTCGCTCTGCAGAGAAGAAGCATCAGAGTTCAGCTGGCGAAGATGGCTCTGCGAACCAGATACATGAGTGAAGCTTCTCAACTTATTCATCAGTTCCTGCAGCAAACTGACATTCACAAGCTTCAGTTCCAAGTACACGGATACTTCTCTCTTTCTAATCGCACACTTCTCCCTCTACTCAGTGCCGTACTTACGTACTTGGTGGTGTTGGTACAGTTCAGAATTAAATAAGTATTAATGGTGTAGTATTGCTGATAATTAAATAATATTCCTCTTGTACTTAATTAGAACTAAATTGTTTATTGCACACACTATAAAGAACACCGGCACCATAAGTTTGATGATGATTTGTTAATTAATTTTGAGAAATATCAAAATAATTATTGTACTGCCATTGCTGTAATGAAACAGTAAAAATTGTAATAAATTTCTCTGTACAAAGTTATGGGAAATTTCACAACAAAAATATATGTACATAACAAAAAACTATGTATTATGCGCTTTTTATTTCTATTCCTAGTACAATTCTTTGACTTCTATAAAATAAAATTGTGTACCCATTACTAATTAAAATAGTTCATAATGGATGATTAAGAAGATTAAATTTTTTTATAGATTTTTCAAGTCCAGAGAGATATTCGAGAGGTTAGTCGATTGAGTAATATGTTTTTTAAAAGTACAACGTACGTTTCTGGACCTCTACAAATGTAGGGGGGGGGGGGGGTTCCATAGTTTTCCATTTTTTGCCCTTAATTCAGTTCAAAATTCTGATTGATGGATTTAAATATAATATTATGACATGACATTAGACTGAATGATGACCCCTTTAGTACACAAATTCATGTTTTTCTATTAGCAGAGCCATCTATGATGAGAAACACTTGGGTTGCTGGAAGATGACACTGTTAAAGAGTTCTTGTAACAATGCCAGCTGATGAAAAACTGTGATTATGTAAGTTTACTGCTATCGTTTTAATTTGGAAAATAACACTTGTATACCCAAATAATGGTATTAAATTCGTGGTGGTGGGTGAAAATCATATTCCCACATAAAGAGTGAATTAATATTTTATTGGTCCTTGAGAATAGCATGACTATGTTAAATGTTGCGTTATTTAAACGACTTGGTGCTAGGAGCTTTATGCACGAAAGCAGATAGCACTTTATTTGCGACACAATTGAAACTTAAATAAATTGTTCTTCCATACACATTCAATTGGGGAACTGGAATTGCATTGTTTGCAAAGTATGAACCAGATTATAGTTTGTAGGAGAATGAAGTTTCCAGGTAGTTATCGTTACATGTCCTATTGCAACTGTCAAATCTTTTCACGGGGTGAGATAAAATTTAAGGGAAATGTCCGTGCGATTGCCATTCTAGGTTACAATTTGCGATGACTATTGTATTCCTAGCAGCCTGGTCACAAAGTTAAAAGTTACTGTGTTCCCCTTACGCTGCTTCGACCAAAACGGTAATCCCAACATTAGACGCTTGTTCCTAGATGAACTAGGCCTGTTTTAATCCCTCATACCAATGTATTTGTTGCAAGACTCATGGGAAGACTTACCAAAATTGTACTTAAAAAATTATTTTGAATCTCAGATTTTCTGGACTTGACATGCTACTGCAGGGGTATTAACACTTATTTGCGCTTTATTCATATAATCATTATTCAAAACCCTCGTGTATTGGGGCTTGGTAGAATCCCAGGAATGAATGCTGAATCCATGTCAGCTTTTTAATAAAATTCACTAGTTTTATATGTCTTGTTCCTTTCACTTTTTTTTTGTGAAGATGGTGGCCTCTTCTACACAGATATTGGACGAGAGTACCTCAGCTTACCATTTCTAAACACCTAACTAAATATTTTAAAATGATGGCTGTCTATAGAGACGGCATACAGGAAAAGCATATAATTTATATTTCATCAGACCAAAATGACATTGATAATATCATTGTCTGTCTTAAGAACACTAAAATGTCTAGGTTATTTGTTTCAGTAGACCACTACTGTTAAAAAACCGTTGTTAATAGCACAAACAAAGTCCCTCACAAAAATAACAAAAAATTCAGGTCTATGTGAACCAATAAAATCACTAGTGTTGAAGAATATACATTACATAGAGGAAATTGGCTGCTCCCCATACGACAAGCATTAAACAGGAATAATTAATCACCAAGAAAGGCGAACTTTAATAACACATACTTGCCGGACATGTACGGGAAAATGGTCGTAAAATAACATGGAAAAAATGGCTAAGAATTCCAACACGTTTCTAATTGCAAAAAAAAAAAAAAAAAAAAAAAATAGAATAATGGGCATAATATGTTTTCAACACTGCAATTTCCTTTATCTAACGAAGTACCATAAAAGAGAGCGACTTGGAAAACTTTACATAATTCATTTTTGTGTGTTAGCTGTGAGTTGATATTACTGAATTTTCAGGTGGACATTCATCGTTTGGAATTTATTGCAAGTACAATTCTTTCATAAGGACTTCCATATTTGTGACTATTTTATAAATTTGTTAAGTATCCCAATTTATTATATTAAAAATATTAAACTTAACAGATTACGTAAACCTTTGAATATAAATAATCAGCTTGTAGCCGTAGCTGAAGAAGTCGCAGTCACTGGCGAAGAAGTGGTCGTCTCTGCCGAAGTGTCCCCGAACATTAGCGAAAAGTTAGTCGCCAAGGCCGTAGTGGTCGCTGTCACAGGCGAAGACGTCATATCTGCTAAAGTGCTCGCGAACATTGGCGAACAGTTTACAACCACGGCCAAAGTGGTCGCGGTCAGAAGCGAAGAAGCCGTCATCTTCGCCTGTGACTGCGACAACTTCGGCGACGGTGACGTGCTGGTCGCCATTGTCCACGGACACTTTGCTCGGGCCTGGGACTTCCTCGAGAATGCAGGCAGCATCTATAGAGAACCGTCAAATCAAAGCTGTCACTTCTACAACACTTACTTTTATTCGTGCTTTTATTACGACGGCACGAAGCGGATGAGTGTACAAAATAAAGTTTTTATATAAATAAAAATATAACTAATCGGACAACATGGGGTGGGTATAGATCAGATGATATAAAACGAAGAATGTATATATTTTCAAGGGGTTCTGTGATTTTTCTCAATTAATTATATATTAATTATGAAAGGCAAGTTAAACGTATTTTTAAACATTTGTGTTAATATTTATATTTTTATTTATTTACAGTTCGTAAATCCTATGAGAGCCGCAGGGGCTCTAGTATATGGAACAAGTCAAAATTTATACAAATAGAACACACAGATAAATAAAAGACAATACATAACATACTGAACCTGTTAGGAATACAATAGAGATGAAATATCAGATACAATCTTAATACATATATACATACACATATCACACACATCCGTATATGCACACATGAAAAACACACACAGTAACAATAATTGCATATAAAATTATTAATATTAAAGTACACCTAACCAAATATTTTGATTACAACCACAAAGAATCAACAAACATAGTATTTAACAAACATAGGCTTACATACCGTAGTCAATACAATCATATTTTTAGATTTAAGATAACATGTATTAAATTATGCTTATATAGACGGTTTGCATACCGTTAGTTTATACATGACAGGATATGTACACAATGAAAATTTTATACATTCTGCTCTTACAAGGCAATTTACAAGATAAACTATAAATAATATCAGTACGACAAAACAAAGTAAACATAACACTGAAAATTTACAATTTGCATTAACAACTGTCATTAGCGTCAGCTATTCAGAAGAATTACCCAGCCTATGTACATAAGGAAAAAATAGCCAAAAATTTTATATGGAGAAAAAAAAGTGAAATGTAATTGACAGAGTAAAAACAATTGTTTATCGTGCATGTTATTATAACTGAATTATTAATCAAAGCACGGAAAATTGTACATTCATACATTTTATTTAAGGAATAAAAATAGTTGGTTGATTAAAAAGCGGTGACGGGCAATAGCTAAACGCAATTGAGATGGAATGGTAGCGTGTTTGAAGAGGCGGAAGGACAGGAGAGTGTACAGAAACGGAAGGGAAAAGGAGTTTTGGGTAGGGTCTCAAGGGAAAGCAGATAGTGTAAATGTGTATGGTCATGCAAAGAAATAACACCTCTGGTCTTTGTTGTTAGTGTTACTGTGTGACGTTTAGGTGAAGTGACGTTTAGGCCAAGTGACTTTTAGGGCAAATGACTTTTAGGGCAAGTGATGCTTAGGGCATATGACTGTAGGACTGTATTGACATTTTAGGGCAAATGACTTTAGGGCAAATGACGCGCTTCGGTCTGGGATACATTAAACCACGTCTTTAAGTAGTCGGGGGCCAACGTGTGAATCTCTTGAATGTAAGAATATTTAGTTTAACTATTTCATTAAATTGATTTTTGAAATTTTTTGACTGAATTCATCGGTAATCGTTCGGGTATGACTGAGTTGGGGCAGTGCCTAATTTTGCATGTAATGATTGCGTATTACTATACAAGAGTTGTTAATTATTTAACGCTGAAATATCGTATGTTAATGTTATAATTTACCTTTTGCTTCTTCAGTGTAAGTTTATAAACGAAAAGAGATTCGATTTTGTGATTTCAGTGATGTTTATAAAAATAAATACGATTTTATATGGATTTGGATGTTTCTAAAATAAATAAGATTTTATATGGATTTGGAGAGACAGAATTATATGGAGTAAACGTATTAAGGGCGCGTTATACCACAAATTTCGTCACAATTTTTAATTTTTATTTGTAGCAGATGTTTTTTTTATTATAAGAGACACAAAAAGTGACTAAATTTGGCTGTTATGAAATTTTTTATCTCTCATAGTTTTCGCGTAATGGCTTGTTAAAGACATATTTTGCATGTTTCCGTTTTAACGATTACACTAAAACCAACTCATAAACCAAACTAAAAAAAAATCACAGTGGATAAAAACATTGCAGGCTACAATGTCATGCTCAAAAAAATAAAGAATAAAAATTATTTGTATTAAAAAAAAATTTAATGCATTTTTTTAAAATGTTTATTTTCAGTTTCAGCATTTTTTAAAAATACAAATTATTTTTATTCTTGATTTTTATGAGCGTCACATTGTAGCCTGCAATGTCTTTATCCACTGTGATTTTTTTGAGTTTGGTATACCAGTCGGTTTTAGTGTAGTCGTTAAAACGGAAACATGCAAAATATGACTTCACAAGCCATTACGCGAAAATTATGAGAGATAAAAAAATTGCACAAGAGCCAAATTTAGTTACATTTTGTGTCTAAAATAAGAAAAAAATATCTGGTACAAATAAAAAATGAAAAAATGGCGATGAAAATTACGGTAGACCGCGCCCTTAACCTCAAGTACGTATGAGAAATAAGATATATCTGCAATGCAACAAAAACAGATAACGATAATACTTGGAATGTAATATTGCACCGGTGGCTGGGTAAAAATTGCAGTTTTTTGAAAGGAAAAGGTATAAACAGACATTGTTTAGGTAAATGTTGTAAAATTCATAAAACTTTGCTGTGTCCGAGACGATCAAAAGAACCCGCTGTACTTTAAACAACATCAAGACATTCGATAAAACACACAATTATCCCACTTATCAAGGCCGAAAAAGAAAGGCTCAATTAATACTTTTCTGAATTACTCAGCAAGGTCTGGTTTGTGAAAGAGTTCGCTTTTAGAATAATCAGTCTTACAATAACACATAATTGCAGGTTTGTTTGTAAAATAGCTTTATTTCTGAAGTTACAATTCTTACAATTTTGCACACAGACGTTATGTATATTAATTGTGCAATAAGAAGAAATGCGATACAATATTAGTTGTTTTTTCAATTTGTCTGTAGACTCGAGCATAATAATTTATTAAATTTTCTGGTGTCATTGTGAAAGTTAACAATAAGCTTTACACTTACTCTTACATACACGAATATTATTTTCACATCAGCAACTGCAAACACTAAACTATACACTTATAGTTACATACTCAAATACTATTATTACATCCGTTAATCCCGTCTTATCACTTTTCACTCCCTTAGATGTCAAATTCTGCAAAATCAATAAACTAAATTTCAGATAATTAAGTAAGTATTAATCTTAAGGAATATTCGCGTCGATATCTAAAAGTTCAGTATCATCGATATACAGAATGTTCCTGAACTAAGGGTACAAACACTGCGACGTTATTATTTATGAAAAATAAAGTAGAAAATATATAGGTCACTTAGCACCTACGTTAAATATTTAGGGAGTAATGAGCTTTTAAATATCGAGTTTAAAAATAGTATTCTATTAAAATATCGGAAACAGAATGAGCTAAAATGACTGCACTTGTAGTATTTATGTTATTAGGGTATTAAAACCCAAATGAAATGCTGGTTGATACCTTCAACCGTGATTAAAGTAACAGGGGTGGCCACTCTCTAACTGGATGTAACTTTCGGGATAATGTCGGAATATTTGAAACTTTGAACAAGTTTTATAAATAACGTGAGGTTTGTAACGAAAATTGTCCTGTTATTACAACTGTCTAGGAGTGTTAGCTTTGTTAAAAATGCATGTGAGTGCAAGGAGAGCATAGACAATACTGTGTACACGTGTGTCGATGTGCTCAGTTCACAGGTTATTGTGGACAATCACTGTAAACATTATCCACACTTCAATAAGTTCACGATGCTGTCTGAACGGGTACAGACACCGTGAGCTGATTCTCTATCCAAAATGGGGTAGAAAGCTGTACTAATAATGTCGTGCAGTAACTCGCAAGAGAGGTATCCACCCTTACAAATCAACATTTTAAATGGTTTTAACTGAAAATAATAACATCTACGGGATATTAAATAAATTAGTACGTGCATGACGGTTGATCTTTAAGCTTTTGTCGAGTAAAAACATTTCCTACATATAGAAAACAAAGGGTTGGTATGTTCGTACCAACGTGTGACTAACAGCTGAGCTTTTTATTGCTTTTCAAAGATGTAATACACATACATAAAACGTCGCCTTCGTGGAACAGTTCAATACGAACTGTTTGAGAGGAAAAACATGTGATGTGATGCACTGCGTTGCCTACTAGGTACGCAACCCGCATTGCAAGAATGGCCATGCGACCATGGTTTGTATTTGCTGTGTGTCAAGGCTGGTTATGTGATAGGACAGTCGTGTGTTTCTACAGGCATTCTGATAGCCGTAATCCGAAAGGGAAAACTGCAGATGGTAACTGCACGAGAACGTGAATTTAAAAAATTCCACATGTATTTTACAGCAACTAATCAAAGTTTTCCCGTAAAAGTTATTGCAACGCACAGTAAATTAATAATACATGGCAGCAAATAATTCGAAAATGACTGTTTATGCCGTTTCCGGCGTGAATTAATAATAAATGAATAATAACTAACGATTCTGTTAATAAGAACCTAATATTTGGAGAACTTCTAAAAACTTGCGTTTCCTTCGTATGCAATGCTGTCTGAACTATGGGTCGTATTACACGCCAAGGAACTCTGAGAAACGTTGTAACGACACAATAAGTCTCTCATGCTGCGGTAATAGGGTTACATTCAACTAAACATTCAAACTTGCGATGCATGATGTTCACATAGACAAAATAATATACACCATTAAAGTTTCTGTCTATGGTGCCGACACTTGCATTATGCAATACAAAACTGGAGAAGCAATATATTTAGCCTCATGCTGAAATCACAATAGCGCAACTTGTACGTCGCAAATGTCGCAACACGGATAACAAAATATAAGTTATCTGACAATCAGCACCGAAGTTTCTGGTACGTTAGCGTGGCAAAGATAGTAGACGGTACGCAAATTTCGAAGAATAAGTATTTCTAGTTTATTTGCTTCACGTCAGCCACAAAGTGGACAGCAAGAGTTTAATTTAGTTTCTAAATATAATTGAAACCGGCGAGTTGGTATTAAATTGAATTTATTTACTTTACAAGAGATTTTTGCTTGGTATTATAAGCAAGTTGTAACCTTTTTAAACAAACTCGTAATTGCGGCATTATTTTGACATTTCGGAATGCGAGTGGTTAGTTAAACTATATTACAAATAAACTAGAAAAAATTTAGATCCTGTAAACGTATATGGCTACCGTATTAGAGGTTAGTATATGGTAGTAAGTGACTATTTATCTAGATTTCACATATATTTTTTTAGTAATTGTCGCGCAGCAAACGATCTAGTGTTCACGGAAACGAGAATTTTTAGTACCGCATCCTACCATTTGTGTCTTGTCCGTCACACTATTGTAGTTCCAGAAAAAGTCTTGTTGGCAGCTTAAATGTAATATTTGGGACAAGTTAAGACATAAATAAAAAAACCTGGCTCACAGGATGGTAAATTTCAAATCGATCTGTCCAGTAGAATTGCTCAAATTCACAAAAAAAAAATATTAGAAAATAGTTGATGATATTTAAACGGCTAAACAGATTTCCTTGAATTATAGCTGAGAACAATCTCGATCAAGTCAGATTTCAAACAAAAAAAACTGCATCTAAATCGTTCCGTTCTTTTAGGAGCTATGATGCCACAGACAGACACATAGATACACAGACAGGCACACATATACACACACAGAAACGTAAAACTTATAACACCCCTCTTTTTGTATCGGAGGTAAAATACACGGGACATACATTAGGTTAATTCGTTGCCAACCATACGCGTAGTAAGGGCAACTATTGTTAATGTTAAATTACACCCAATAACGGCCAGTAATATTTCTCTAAATTTAAATTATTTGTGCTCTCTGTATTCTCATGTTTGTTTGCAAGTTTTGTTTCATTTATTCTCTGTGATATGGAATGGAGTGGTCCATTTAGGGGGTTCAAGAGGGAAAAAATCGTAATTTTATATTAGTATGAAATAGTGTTACATTTGTAGATGTACCTTGGGAGTACATTTCACTCTTACATAGAAATTTTGCTCAGCCAGGTTTCCCAAAAGGGCAGCCAAAATTGACACGGTTTTTGTCCTTATAAACAGCAAATACCAGTGAACATAAGGAAATAAAAAAAAATTATCACTAAAACTACATGTCACAAACTATTGATTGACATATTCCAAATTCCACTACAAAATATATTTGTATTTTAAAAAAATAAATTAAAAATATTTAGGCTTCTTATATACATATTTTAAAATACGAAAATATAGTTTTAATAGATTTTAAAACAGGTCAAAAAATGGCCTGTAAAATGTAGTTTCAGAGTGAATTTATTCATTACATAATGTTCGTTGGTTTAAGCAGCGTATAAGAACAACAATTACGATAATTTTGTCTACGAAATACCACTATGGGAAAATTGACTGAGCTATTTCTTGTTTGTTAAGGGCGCGGTCACCTCAGTTTTCAACGGCTTTTTTATTTTTGTATTTATACCAGATATTTTTTTCTTATTTCAGACATAAATTGTGACTAAATCTTCCTCTTAGTAAATTGTTGTATCTCTCAATGCTGCAGGCTATTATTTGAACTATATAAAATAAAAAATAAATAAATTTTTGTATTTTTAAAAGATATTTGAAATTTTTCAATTTCATTTCAAAATTCAGCATTTTTTATTAAATACAAAATATTTGGTTTTTCGTTTTTATATGTGTCATTTCATAGCCTACAACATTGCTATATACTGTGAATTTTTGCGGTTTGGTATGTCAGTTGGTTTTAGTGGCGAACATAAAACCGTAAAGTGCAAATTTTGACGTTTACGACTCATTACGCGAAAACTATGAGAGATAGAACAATTTTCTAAGAGAAAGACTTAATCACAATTTATGTCTAAAATAAGAAAAATATATCTGGTACAACCATAAAAATAAAAAAGACGTTGTAAACTGAGGTGAACCGCGCCCTTAAAGGAAAATGTTCTAACGTCTACGAAACTAGCGCTATTTCACACAAATATAAAATTACTATATTTCCTCACTTGTTCGTCCTTAACTTAGCCTTTCTGCACGGCGCTGCGTCATACAGCATCTTTGGTTAAGGCCATAGTCCACAGTCTCTGCTGTATTCCCAATAATATTGTTGTTAATCATCAGTAGCAAAAGATATAAGAAATATGTTTGCCAGTAATTTTTTTTTTGCTCTTTTCACCATGTCAGCTTCTTTTCTCAAGTTGATTATGAAACTAACGAAATTTTTCTTAGTTGCCTTATTATTCGAAATTGTATAATTTCTAGTCAAAAAATAAGCTATGACAACAAAAGCCATTTTAAAGAAAACCAACAACTAGATTTGTTATTTCCAGCTTTATTTTTAGATTTAAAAAAAAAAAAAAAAAGTAATTATTGCGAACGCGGTAGAAACCGGGAAGTATGACCTTGAAACCTAGTTCCAAATATAAACCAGAGAACTTACAAGATTGTATTCCCCACTCTCTAATAGATATTTTCACATTTTCGCTAGCAAAACAACCTGAACCTTTCTCTGTTTCAGTTGCTATAAATATGATTGCTGAGTGATTACATTGCTTTCTGTCGAGAGTGGTTCTACGACGCCTGTATCTGCTATTTTCCTCTTTATTCTTAATTTAACTAGCAGTGCGCCCGCGGCTTTGCTCGCGTGTGTTACTCATAGCAGATATGATTTGCTTTAATTGAAAACCCTCTTTAGTTCACTTTAAGTTACAAGAGAGAGAGAGAGAGAGAGAGAGAGAGAGAGAGAGAGAGAGAGAGAGAGAATGAGAGACACAGAGAGTGAGTGTGTGTGTATGAGTGTGATTAATTATAAATAATTATTTCATCTTCTTACGGTGGATCGCGCGGTATGTTTGAACAAATGATATCGGAAGCTCATATGTGGTGCCAGGCGGTCGGAACAGTTTGTATTTCTGAAGAAGTCACCTGGTAGGCTGACCATCGCACTCGTGTTCCTGAACCCTGTGTGTCTACCTGATGACGGGAACAGATTCCAGTTCCCGAAACGTCGTAACACTGTCTGTCTGGAAAACTACTGTGTTTTGTTTCGTCTCTTCATTGTGTCGTTTGTCTTGTCTGTATGTGTCTGATATCTGTTGGGTTTTGTCTCGTCTCTTTGTTGTGTCTTTTCGATATTTTTCTGTTCGTGTCTGATATCTGCTGTGTTTGTTGTTTCGTCTCATCGTTGTGTCGCATGTTACTTGGTTTTTATTTTAGTTGTTATTATTTTCATTTATCATCTGTTTGTTCCTTGTTTTTATTTGGCCCGATTCCATTTTGGAATTTCATGTTGTGTATGTATCTTGCTGACTAAAGCGTACTCTGCTTATTTTATGGTTTTGCTTTTATTTGTTTAGTTTTCTTTGACAGTCATTCAATTTGCAGTGGAGTACGTCCAAGAAACTGAATCCAGTCGGAAGACATTAACTCCTCCGAAATGTGATGGGTGCAAGCGATCACGTGGTATAACTGCACGTATCACTTTAACATAAAATCTTGACATCGACAAGCTTTTCGTTACGTGAAAGTGAACGTAAGTATAGAGTGGCATGATCGTGACAGGGCCCGTTCAAGTGCGTTTGTCAAGGTGTTTTCTACTTACGTGAAAGTTAAAGTAAAGTAAACATGAAGGTATCGTAATACCGGCCATATATGGTTTCTCACAGAAACTGTGGCTCTAAACCATAATGCCTTGTTGGCCACGATTGTACGTGTTTGTAACCGCACAGTGTGTCGTGATTAACCTTCCGTCAGTTGTTATTTTATTATTACCTGAACATGAATCCTGAATACGACATCGTTCGCACTATTAGAGAAACTCCTAATCAGTGGAAGGACGAAGATAAGTGGAAATTATTAATCAATGTTGGTGAATGTTTTCATCGGGAAGTGAAATATCGCTAAAATATAACACACACATTTGTGTGTAAATCAAGTTTTAAGATTTTGTTTCTCCAGTTTTGTAACGATTAGTCATTGGATGAGTTCAGGAGACGCTGACGAATAAATATTCACGTTCAGTCCAACGTTAAGGCCTACATACCTTCGACGGCTTTCTAGAGCAAGAAATTCTGGACAAGTTCACAAAACATTCCCATAGAAAACTATTTCGACACTAATAAATATAATTGTCATGTTTTATATTAAATTTAGTTACTCAATGTTTGGCGAGGGACAAACGTTAACAGATGATAAATGAGATCTTATAGTTTTTAAAAGTGTAGTTACTTAATGGACGGGGAAACGGAGTCCGAGTGGTTGGACAATTCGGCTCCCACCAAGGCAATCCCAGTTAGATTCCAGACGATCTCGTCCCTGACTCTTCACATATGGGAAACCTATAGGATGTTGTTGACCAGCAGATTTTCTATGGATCTCTCATTTCCCCTGAAATGTCTTATTACGTCGCTTATTCCGTATCATCTTTGAGGGGACGCTGATACCAACGGTCCCCAGCTAGAAGCCTGAATTAGCGGTACGATATACTGCCATTGGGTACTCTACCTATACGATATTTATGTACTTAAAGGAAAAATACTTTATATTACTCTGGATTGTAACGCAAGTTACGATATGATTCTCCTCGTCTTAAAAAGACACTGAATTTGAGTGGACATGTCACCGAGACTGATATTGCTATCTTGTTAAATTATTCCCTCAGCCAAATTTTATCGTAAACTTATTAAAAATTATATCAGCCTTAAATATTTGATCAGATAATTAAACTGCTTACATAGCACGGTGTTGCACCCAGAAATCCAAGTTTTTCCGTGGGACCACCCACTTTAGGAAGAGGGTGCGGGGTGAGTGTACCTTCATTCAAATGCTCTGCAGTTTCACTGACTCTCGTGCTTCCGTACCCACGAGTTGCCTCAGAAAATAAGTCAAACAATTACCTGCTGAATTATCCAACCTGAACTGATTTATTCAAATTGTACTATCTTTTAACATAAGAAGTCACGCAATTGAGTGATTAGTAGAAAATAAAGTGCATATTGTCACGTGTATTTGCATGGTGCTTTTAATGATGGCCGGAAGTTTCCTATAATTTCAATAAAAAAATAAAAAAATAAACAACTGTTAAAATTTTCTCACAACAAGAAAGGGATTAAAACATGTCATTTGGATTAGTTAAAAATAGAACTTCACAGCACTAATGTGCTAGTAGCTTTTCAAAGCGTACACCAAATAAAACATTTCCAAGCAAATGTTACAGGAATATTTTTCCAACAATTCTTACATTATCTCGAATTGAAATTACTTAATTAATTCTGAACTGCACCAACACCACCAAATACGTCAGTATTGCACTAATTAGAGGAAGTAGGGTGCGATTAGAAAGAGAGAAATATCCATGCACTTCGAACTGAAGCTTGTGAATGTCAGTTTGCTGCAGGAACTGATGAATAAGTTCCGAAGCTTCACTCTCGTGTCTGGTTCGCAGAGCCATCTTCGCTAGCTGAACTCTGATACAATCTCTCTGCAGGACGACAACATTACACCAGTAAATCATTAGAAGAATACGACATACATTAGCTAATGTAAAATATATTGATAAATGCCCCAATGACCCTGAAGCTGTGGTAGCTCTCTCTGTTCGGACCACTATCACCTCAGTAAGGCGACCAATAATATTACCAATTAAATAGAACGTGCTCAATAACACCTGTGTCTGGAAATGAAAATTGATCTTGCGAGAAATGCTACATAATGCATCGTATTTTGACATTAAGAGAGGAAGGAAACGCCACATAGGTATTTCTTGATCATTAATTAATGAATCAGACATATCGTGCACAAGAATGCATAACCTCTGCTTCAGAAGGTACTGCAGGGTAGTTAGTTCTAACAAGGTTGCCCATCGACATACGTGCCATATATAAGCAATACTGACAGGGGAGATGAGTTTTTGCCAGCTACCTTCAGCGATAAAAATATGTATAACAAACGGAACGGAAGTGATAGAGATAAGACAAGAGGTTTGTGTTAATAAGAAGAAGATTGTTTTCCTGTACAGTGCGTTGTTCTCTCGAACATATTTGTCATCAAACACCTGAAAACTGGCGAGAAGTTCACTTGTACGTAACCAACGATAAGCTAATGCTAAGAATGGAATAGTGAATTCACTTGCATTCCAAAAAACTGTGCTCAAGAAGTTAAGTATCTGGTCATCATATATCATTGCGTGTGTGTCAAGAGAGTATGTGACAAGTTTTGTCCAAGTTATTCCGGTGAGGAATACCAAAGAGTACAGCAGCCACAGCGGAGACAGCTGGTATTTGTCACGAAGGTCTTCAGTCACCAGTCTAACTGGAGCTATGCCAAGTATCTTGCTCAGGTAGTACACTGGTGTAACAGCCGAATATACGCTGTCTATGGAACGTAAGATCTTCATCCTGAACACTCATCCGCAACTCGCAGCTTGCCTCAAGTGTGAAGCCACACGGGTGAGTATCGATCTGAATTAACAATTCATCAGGGAACTGTGAACAGTTCTGAGGGACACAGCAGTTGTTCAAATGTTCGATAAGGGTTAGTGACATTATCTGTCACGATTAGAATTGTACATTCTTTCTTTTGGTACATGAGTGCAGTGACGTTTTGACAGGTCTAAAAGCTGCCGTAGGAACATGGTTCATGTATTCCTTAATTTATAAAAAAAAATGTAATTACTAAATGTCATTGTTTCGTTATTTGTGTTGGATATGGTAAGTTTTGATATAGATTAAATTAATTTACCATTTCCGGCAATATGTGGAGAAAGGGATAGTTTAAAGTTTGGACCTTAGTAAGGAGTCAGTCTGGCATAAAGGGGGAAGAGAAAGTTGCCGGCCAGAGTGTGGGCTAACAATTTAACGCCCCCCCTCCTCCCTGGATGTGCTACAAATCTACCTATATATAAATATATATGAAACGAATGTCTGTCTACATGTTTTTATTGTTTGCCTTCCTATACCAACAATCAATCATATTGCGACGAAACTTCGTTATTTTAGCGTGCGCCCAGGAAGGTTTCTGACAAAATGTTTATATTTAGAGGAAGAGGGCGGAACCAGGCTAGGGAAAGGGGCAGATTGCTGTTTCCCCCTCCCAAATAATAGTATTCAAACGTTTTGATTTATTATTGTTTTTAGATAAATTACTTTTACTAATTACTGAAGATTATTTTTGAGTACTTACACCGAAGCGATATTATGCCAGACTCAAGGAGATAGTTTCTTTCACCATAGGTTAAAAAATTATTCCCGTTAAATATATTTTCTCATTATGTTGAATGCCACTCGTAGAAAATCACGGACAAAGCTAGTTTGCAATAATAACTAAATTACAGATTTGTTTTGCTGAAATGACGTGTCATATGGTTAGTGTATTTCTGAAAAAAAAAAAAAATGTTATGCTTTGTAATAAATGGTTTGAACATAGGCGTGTAGCGACGGAGGCGAGCTGCCATTCGCTGGTTGATTTATAGCCACATTTACAGTAAATTCCTGTGTACATTGCTGACATGCGAGATGAACGCCGAGTAAGGCATGACGCGCCATTGTTGTGCGTGGAGGTAATGAACCGCCTTCTGTGTATAAATGGGGAAATGTTTATAATGTCTGTTACCATGATTTGTATCAACTGAATTTCGTGCTCGAAACAGAAGGCAAACAAGAGATAAATTATCCGATGCCCTAAACAACTTATGTAGAGCAACCATGACAAACAAGGTAATTTATCAGTTCCCAGAGGAGTTACTGTAAAATAAACATAATCATAATTAGACAGAGTAAAGTGTAAATTTATTGTTAATTAAGACCAGGCCTACGCCGTAATATTGCAGTACGAAAGAGTAGTGCATATAACACAGTTGCACTGTTTGGAGCTTTATTGTGGACAGAGGCGCGCGGCGGCGACGAACTTCGACTTCCATCGGGTGTCTTCGGCGAGATCTTCGCTAACTATGCAGCAGTGTTCTGAGCCCCACACTTCTTTCCGTACAACTTTTCTCTTGCGCGTGTGGCATTACATAGTTGGCCTTTGGCAACGGTAACCTGCTAGCGACGCTGTCAGTTTTTCTTCTTCGCCGAGCTGCCTAGATGTTTAGTCGAGGTTTCGGGGAACCTCAACTGCGGAAATGTATGTATGGTGAATTTTGTTAGTTGTGTTTGGGAACCTTGTATCTCGCATGGTACGTTGGGATGACGACGCTGGCCACGCTACGTAGTTATGTAGGGTTAATTGTGTAGTATTTTCTGGATTTTCGAAATTATTTTAGAATTTGCGATAGAAATGCCAGTTTGCAGTGTTTATACAATTCCGTTCTGTTCATGATAGCTGAAATTTTGGATTAAGTTTACTGACCTTTTAAATTTAGCATTTGAAATACTGTTTTATGAAGCTTGAGCGAGTGAGAGATTGTGGTCAGCGTCTAACATCGAGGTCTTCAGCTCTGGTGAGGTGTGACATGATGTATGTATCGGCGCCGGAATGAAGGGCCGGGGGAAACGGGAGCTCCTCGAGAAAATCCGCCGACAAACGGCATCGTCCAGCACAATTCCCACATGCAGAAATCCGGGGACCGACCATGCAGGGATTCGAACCGGGATCACCTTGGTAGGAGGCGAATGGTCCCACAGCAGGCCAAACGACGCTTAGAAAACACTGGGAATGTCGACGGGCTTGAAGCCTAACTCCGGTTACTGGAAATCGCCAATCGCTCCTTCTAATTGTAAAATATTTGAAACAAATTGAGACGAGAGAATAGTTATGTAGGTGACTGTGTACGAGATATCTGTTTACGCTTTTATTCCAGTTGCCCGAAACAGGGCGTCTATAATTTCTGGCAGCATGAGATTAATGTTTCCAGATATGTTTGATGGTTATGATAGATACCTATTTGTAGTTTGTATATTTGCTGCGTCTTGCTATCACCACGTAAGACGAGACATTAATCATGATTAGCAGTAAATTACAATAGTGCGCGTAGACGTCCGCACATATTTTGTCCTTTTTGATTCTTTTACGAGTTGTAAAGCAAGATAATATATGAACCATAACTTTAGTACTGATAATGAATGTTGCTCTTTGTAAGTGTTTTCAGAACCATGCTAATGTTGTTTAGTGTATTTTTTTAAATTGCTGAATATTTTGGTAAAGATGAATAATTACATTTTTAGGCACCTGTATGACCTATAATCCAACAATATATACGTATTTTTGTAAAAGAGTATGGAATTTTCAACTATGACACGGAATGATGAACGTATAAATATTTACGTGATTTCATAAAATATTCAAAATTATATTAAATTTAAAATTAATGTTATGTACTTGAAGTCGTTACGTAATTTTGTGCATAGTTATTTTAAATAATAAACAGATCTAAGTAAACCCCTTTAAATGTAAAATTCTCTGGATACCTAAGTATGTAAATTAAATTAGTACGAAACAACATAACGTCAGATATAAAATTGTAATTAGTGATTAAAAGTGTGTCACACGTCTCGGGTTACAATTAAATAGTTCATTAAGATCATAGTTGTAACGATTGAAGAGGAAGTGATGAGTGATGAAACACGATATTATTTAAATTTATATAGCTATGTAGAACTTAGCTGAGAGTAGGAAATAGAAATTGTCTCGGGAAAGAAGACGTGTAGAGGCAATATCAGGCGGTGACGCTGGAAATTCGTTGTTATATCCAGGAATCAGCTTCCAAAGGCTGACAAACCGCTGGTAGAAAAGATCTCCGGTAGAATTAATATTAAAATTCATTGAAATTAGGCTCGGAGACTTTAGAAGTAGACATACAACTAGGAACAAATAAAGGAGTCCAACTTACACGACGTAAAACTGAAACCCTTCACTCGGAGTGTAAACCAGAAGACAAGTACGTCTAAATGTAATTACAATGAATGTGTCAAGGTAATTACTGTTTTTCAACAAATTACTACACACTGCATGACGTGAGAAATATAAAAGGTCCCGTAAGATATCTTCTCCCAAAACACGGGAGCAATGCAATAATGCGTCATGGCTCTTGAGGCAGAAGCGATGGAATGTTCATAGCAACGAGCGTAAGGATGCTGCAACAACTACGCTTATATTAGTTCACCGTGTGGCCGCTAGATCGCGCGGAGATGTACAAAGCGACCAATTAGTGTGCAGAAGCAAGCTGTGCAGAGTGTGAATCACTAGATAAAACGGAACAATTGTGACTTCAGTGTGTCTGAAGGCGGCTCACTACGGCAGATGCGGACTGAAGTTGCGTGCACTGTACGCGGTAATTACGCGCGGCCACACGGTCAGCGGAACTGTTGTAAATACTGCTTGAAGCACGCATAGCACGCCCGGTATTGCATTGCACTGTGATGTAGTCTGTACAGTGTAAGATTGCCTCGTTCTGACTTTTATCTTCTTATAAGAGCATCTTAAACATGATTGCAGAGACCTGTTTTTTCCAAGAAGTCAGGATGGTTTAGAGGTCAACAGCAGAGATCTATTTTTCTAGGAAGGTTTAGAGGTCAACATAATGGAGTTGCCAGACAATGTACTCAGAAGAGAAATGTCAAAATCAGGCATACTAATACTGTGGAGACTATAGCGGTGTCGCAGCGGAATGATGCTGGCTCTGAAGCAACCTGACTTGTGGCTGCTAGATTAGACGCTGGACGGGAAGTCAAATGTGATACGACGACACGGAGAATATCTGTTTGAATATAAATAACCAATGTATACTTTATTTATAAATAAAGTTCAATTCTGTTAGTAAATATTTTTCACAGTGGAAATAATAAAACGTGTGCCAAGAGACGTAAATGCATTTGCTTAAATGTGAAGAAAAAAAAAAACCGGCACAACTCGCAGTATTTCGCACAACTCAGAGTTGAGTGTTCAGCACTTAGCCGCACGAGGGTGACAATGTCTGGAACTGTACAGTAATATCCCCGCAGTGTCGCAACTGTTGTCCGCAAACAAGGCCGAGAAAGAAGAACTCGCGCTTTGACAAATTACATAACTGTAACATTACATTTAAACAACCATAAGAAGATTATGCAGAGTCGCCGAGGCATTAGGGAAACTTAAACTTGCGAGCCTTACCCATATTATTCCTATGTCCTGCGTATTTATTTCTAGCCGTAGTTTTGTTAGCATCACGTAAATATATCAAAGAAATAACGCAAAAAATTAACAACTGCGGGACATTAGAGATTATGACTACACCGCAGAGGCGTGTTTGTGTACGGATATCTCTACTGATATTTAAACTTTGTTATTCTTGACAATATGTGTAAGTGGTATCCTGTACGTCACTTCAAGTTAAGTCCTGTAAACTATATTACAGATTACCACACTTCAGACATAATGTTCATTTATAATATGCCACAGCAAAATAATTTTCAAAATGTCACTTTAGTTTTAAAAGTTTCAGTTATAAAGACTCATATACATTTTTAAAACTTTATATTATAATACTGTTTTTTTTTTGTATTCCTGGGAGCCGAATTTTACATGAATGCCAATAATTATATAGTTATTAAAAAACCTTTGATATATGTTTGAAAGAATTATATTTGTTAAAAATATTACGACTTTGCTATCACAGCTTTTAAAAATAAGACAATTTGTTAAAAACATAAAGAAAAGAGACTATGAAATATTTCAATTTAGCCCGATATTTATTACGCGCTCATATTCTGTACTATATCTTTGGATTATACAGCTGTATTTTCATCCATGTATAACATGATTATAAACAGGAATATCAAGGCGTGTAAGTACAATACCCATCCTACTATAATTCCTGCTGGCTGCTGTAATTTATTATTTTTAAATTGGTTGTGAATAATGCCGCGGACAATTTAAAAGTATTTACAGTAGTTCAATTGGGTTAATTACTAAAGCAGAATTAAAAGGAACGTTTCGGGTTAAATTTTTTAAATTTTCTATGTTTCAAACGCAAAACTATGTGCATGGTGTAGTACGTCAAAATATCTTATTAGTTTTTGCTTTATCATTGTCAGGAATGAATTAGTCCAATAATAATATTTTAATATTAAAGGTCTTGTGCACGGAAAATTTAAAAAATTCATATTTTTTTTGTAATTAATTTGTGAATTCAATGTAAATTACATAACGTAACAACGCGAACATTAAAAATTTAATAGTAATTGAGTACCGGTAACTAAAATAGTGGGAACGCATATTGTTTATAAATTAAACGTGTCAAGTATTTTGTCTACAAAAAGAGAAACCACACGTCTTATAGTGGTTTTTAGAAGTTCGTAGCACGTTGATTGTTTTATGATCTGCAAGAAAACAAGTTTTTTAGCAACTCCGAAAGAGAATGTTAATAAGAAGAACGTTTCAAGACTCCGAACTGGATGGAAGTGTGCGGTGAGGGTTCTATTTGCAGACCAATACAAGAGAGTAATCTACAAAGTTCCAGACCATTCCAGATCCCAAGCTGTAACTGAGGCGTCAGTTGGAATAAAGAAAACTGTAAGAAAATTCTCTTATGAGATAATGGCATGTATATGTTTCGAATGTTTAATTTTTGCTACAAAATGAAAATGCTGGGGACCATAAATTTTATAACCAAATATCATAGCCTATATTTTTATTAGCTTTATTTTACAAGTAGTAAACAGTTTTACACTTTATTTTTACGTTTTCTCAGTATTATTTCATAATGATGGCAAACGTAAAACAGTACAAGCACAGGCTAAGACCAAAATTCATAACTTAGTGAAGATTTGCGAAATTGATACAAAAATATGTGTGTACCTTATATTGATATGATGGGACAAAATAAACGGTTTGATGGTAGAAAAGCCTAAGCTTGCTGAAGCCTTTATTCCAGCTAACTTCTCAAGTGAGGTTTCCGCAAAGTATTTGCGTCTGCTGGAATAGTTCGTAAAGTACGCATAATTACATATATGTGTCGATATTTGTCGAAAAACAAATTTTAGGATACCTTGTGCATGTGACTGTTGCATGCAAAGCATCTTAATACCTCTGGGTACTGTTTAATGATTTCAGAACGAAAAACGTCGATATTAGAGGGTTAAAAAACTAGTAAAAATGCGTGTGAATCCAGCCAGGCAAAATATATGGCACACACCAAAATAATATAACTAACGATGTTAAAGCGAACTAGGATATATACGAGGGCAAAGTATACATTTTATGCATTTTAAGTTGTTTATTTATTACTATTCTTTCAGTTCTATATACTGTGCACGGATATTTAAAGCAAGGTTATCAATGTCCAGATTACTGATAATTTAAAAATTTTAAGGTCTGAATATCTGGAAATAAGTCGGCACGTTGCAAGCAAAAATTTTAAAATTATTTAATAAAAGAAATATTGCACAAAACAACATTTTACATGTAGTTATCTACTTGAAATACCAACACGTTCTCACTCCACCTTTCCTAACTAGTGGACCAAATAAAGCACCAGAAACATCTCAATTTAATAAAATTTACCTAATTTAATAATTGTCTTTTGGATTGTATTTATATTAACTGATATAGTAACAATAACATATTGTGTACCATTTATCTAATTTAATATTCGATTAATTTAAAGAAAAAGCTGTATTATACAGTATGTCTTTAGCCTAATGAAGAAACGATATTTGTGATAGTATCTAAACAACATATGTTCCAAGTATAGTAATATTAATAGCTATTTTCATACTACCAGCGTAATTAATACAACAGAGTGCTACTTCATGTTTAGTTACAATACGTACTGAATAATAAATATAATTTTTTTTTATTTTTCAGAAACAGTGTTACAACACTCGTCATGTTATATGGTAAATGTTTCCTTTTATTGATGCAGGTGGTGCAACCATATACCGAGCAGGCAGAAGGCATCGCAACGATACTATGCGAAACAATTAATTGTACATTTTATATCGTCAACGACACGAATATTATCTCATTATACGTCGATCAGTCGTAGTTGCAACGGACTCGACGTTAACTCGACAGACGTATACCCAAACTACCAATTCCCGAAATTATCATTCATCATTCTCGGTTGAAAGAACACAAAAACAATGAATCAACTGGCAATATTTTGACTTAAAATAAAATGGCGGACCACGTTCAAGTAGGTTTCACCTCACAGTCTTGGATATCGCTGCTTCCGCCCCTGTGTGTATACTATATGGCTCGCTGTACGAAAGCCAGTAAAGTATACATTATTTTATTATTTTTTTTCGTTTATATTAAATATTATGAACAATTTCTGGCATCCCCACGTGTGAAAATAGTCACAGTATCACTTTAAATATATGTGATCAATTTGCTTACAATATCAAACAAGAATCTCCAGTAAAATAAACAAATGTAATTTCCTACTATTACACCACATTCACCAGCATAAAAAGAGGCGCGAATGAAATCATTACACTTTCTATTTGAAATTTGCCTCGCTTCCATCTGTTTTTCTACACTGACGCCACTGAAACCTCCGCGCTGATTGACGTATATCTTTCGTTCTTCGCGTCGTGGCATTCGCGCGGCGTCCATCACGCTATTGTGATTGTAGCGTTACACGCAGTTGTCACATTCATGCAACAACTTTGTCACACATGATGTAAAACTCTTTCCTGAATACATACGTGTGTCAGTTCCCATTTTCGTAACACTTTACGAGTATATGTGAAATAATTTTACTGATTTTCGCATAATTTACAGTAATTTCAATAAAAATCCAGTTTGATATTTTAAATCCGCATAAATACTATGCAACCGCGATGTATTTGTCCCTTACAAGCAGGAAATATAAACTATTTTTTAAGACAATATATTATACATATTTAAATTCACTGTAAAAATGTGTAACAGCAGAACTAGTACTTGTTTAATTATGTGTGCTTGAAAGGTAGAAAGAGAAAGTTGGGTCTGTTGACTAGAACCAATCATGTGCGAGGCTAATAATAGTCAATCGATTTCTCAGAATATACAATAATATTGAATAATTGGAATCAATACTGCAAATATTAGGGTAAAATTGTTAAAAGTTTAAAATAAATCAAATTTTAAATAAAAAATGCAAATTTACGAAACTAATTCTTATCCCAAAATTAAGTTGGTAAATATTAATAATAAAACATGTTTTAATTAATATACATATCGATGCTTAGTGACTGCCTCCTTAGTAAGGTTACGACATCCAGTCCTCGGAGTCATTTGCCCACTTTGAGAATCAAGCTTGATAGTCCTCGGAGTCATCTGCACACTTTGAGAATCAGGCTTGATAGTCCTCGGAGTCATATGCCCACTTTGAGAATGAAGCTTGATAGTCCTCGGAGTCATATGCCTACTTTGAAAATCATGCTTGATAGTCCTCGAAGTCATCTGCACACTTTGAGAATCAGGCTTGATAGTCCTCGGAGTCATATACCCACTTTGAGAATCAAGCTTGACAGTCCTCGGAGTTATCTGCACATTTTGAGAATCAGGCTTGATCGTTCTTGGAGTAATATGCCCACTTTGAGAATCAAGCTTGGTAGTCCTAGGAGTAATCTGCACACTTTGAGAATCAGGCTTGATAGTCTTCGGAATCATATGCCCACTTTGAGAATCAGACTTGGTAGTCCTCGGAGACATCTGCACACTTTGAGAATCCGGCTTGATAGTCCTCGGAGTCATCTACCCACTTTGAGAATCAGGCTTGATAGTCTTCGGAGTCATATGACCACTTTGAGAATCAGGCTTGATAGTCCTCGGAGTCATACGCCCATAATTTGAACAGAATAAGGAAAGTTCTATTTATTAATGAGAATAAATAGGGGCGTTCTGAGGATAAATATGGAAAATGTGGACGGAAAACTGGCCGAACTGCCGAGCGGACCCGATGATGGCCGAGTCCTCGCCTTCAGCCGCCAGTCGCTGTGCCAAAAAGAAGAAATATATATACTACTCGTCTGGTAAACCATAATATAAGAGAGAGTTACGTTTTAGCTACTGAAAGTGCCTGCTATTCTAGATGATACTGTTTATGGATATATCCTGCTCAGAATATTAAATGTCAGAAATAAACATTCCGAAAAAAATCTTGACTGCAGAAAATCTAAAACTGTGCAGTTCGCAAAAGCTAGAAGCACATGTCTTACTTCTAACACTATTGAATACACAATACGAAAGACTTTACCGCTTTTCTGAACCAAGCAACCGATAGGAAAATTCAAAAACAACACATACTGAATTATTCAGCATGATTTTTTTTACCAGGTGTTGGTAAAATACATTGTTTGTCAGATGTATAAAAGAGGTTCGCAACAATTGGTTTTCCAATATATATGACTTTATTTACTTGGTGAAATTCATTGTACGTATCAGGTTGTTTTCCTGTAGAGGCATGGTAACGAAGCAGCCGACAATGCAGCCAATAAGCTTGAAGTCTTATACACTGTGACCAAATCTTTTGAATGAATTTGTTTAATACCAATGATTGCGTTTTCACAACAAAGAATATAAAATATTTAGTTACAAATTAAAAACGATAAAAGGAAAAATAAGTTTCACTAAGTGTGCAGGTATTCTTTTGAAAGAACACACTTAATATTTACAAAATTATGTAATTATAATGTTATTTACTGACAGAAAATCTTACACTACAATTATTTGAAAATTTTCATTTAATTCGAAACTGCACCAACACCACCAAGTACGTCAATACGGCACTAAGTAGAGAGAGAAGTGTGCGATTAGAAAGAGAGAAGTATCCATGTACTTCAAACTGAAGCTTGTGAATGTCAGTTTGCTTCAGGAACTGATGAATAAGTTGAGAAGCTTCACTCATGTATCTGGTTCGCAGAGTCATCTTCGCCAGCTGAACTCTGATACTTCTTCTCTGCAGGGCGACAACATTACACCAATAAACAATTAGAAGAATACGACAGAAGTCAGCTAATATGTAATATAGGGTTAAAAGTCCTAACAATCTTGACATCGTGACAGTATTGTCTGCTCTGACTACTATCACCTCAGTCAGGCGACCAGTAATGTTAATTATGAAATACGACATGTTCAACAAAATCTGTGTCTGGTACTGACAGTTGATCTTCCGAGCGATGTCACACAATGTGTCGTATTTGACCATTAAGTAAGATAGGAAACGACAGATATACACTTCTCGGACATTGAAAACTGATTCCGATATCTCTTGCACAGTAAAAGACAATCTTTGTTTCAGCAGGTATTGTAGCGTAGTAATTTCTAACAAGCTTGTCCATCGAAATATATGAAATATATAAAAGATCGTGACAGAAAGGATGAGTTTGCGCCAGTTATCTTCAGCGATGATAATATATGAAACGAACGGGACAGAAGTGGCGATGACAAGGCAAGAAGTTTGTATGAACAGGAAGAAGAATGTTTTCCTGTACAGAGAGTTCTTCTCCCGAACATACCTGTCATCAAACTCTTGGAAACAGACGAGAATGTCACTCGCTCGTCGCCATCTGTAGATCAAAGCTAAGAAAATAAAAATGAAATCATTTCCTTTCCTTGTAATTTTGCTCAGTAAAATGAGTAAATTGTCAGAATAAATGGTAGCGTGTGTAGTAAGAGGGAATATAATGTGTTTCGCCGTTGTAATTACAGCAAGAAATACCAAAGAGTATAGGAAGCACAGTGGCGATAGCTGGTATTTGTCACGAAGATCTTCAGTCACCAATCTAACTGGAGCTATGCCCAGTATCTTGCTCAGGTAGTACACTGGTGTAACAGCGGAATGTAGGTTGTCTATGGAACGTAGCGTCTTCATTCTGAACACTCTGCGGCAACTCGCGACTCACTACAAGAAGAGCAGGCACAGGTATTGTAGCCGACACCAGCGAGTATCGATCTAAATTATTTATTCATTACGGAACTGCAAACAGTCCCGAGAGGCAAGATAGGAATTCATAAATCGATAAAGCCTAGTCCCATTATTTGCATAATTTCTTTAAGTTTGGTCCTCCTTTTTGGAATGAAAACAGTTTGTGTTGTTGTTCTCTCGTTTCCATATATTTTCATGTTCATGAGTTTTGAAAATTTTATTGGTATTAATAACTGAACCTTTTTTTTATACATATTGTTGTAAGTTTCCAAGTTTAGACCTTGCTATATTTTACACTTTTCCTCTTATGAATAATGAATGTAGCCACAAGAAAGGAGGAGAGGGTTGTTTTCTAGATCTAACCCCCCTCCCTTTTTTCCATTGTGGAAACCTCTTATGCAGCACCATTTTGTACCTTGAACTTTAAATTTTCCCATGAGGAATGTCCTCGGACTCTCGCTTTATTGAGGTTATTGGAGTTATTTTATAACATTCACAAATTCGGGATCAACCCACATCCTCCCACAAGCACAAATAATGGCCCTGCCTTTATACGGAAGTGTTTTGAATATTAGGATGTATAATATACTTTTAAGATTACGATATTATTGATTACAGCTACTTTGTATTGTATATAGGCTGGATCATGGTTGGCAGGGCATTTTTATTTGAATGAACGCGCGTCAAATAAAAGGCACACTATAGAACAGTTACAAAAATTATTGTGACGTTAGAAACATGACATGTGAGATACATACCCTAACGCCATACAGACTCAAAAGTTTCGAACTCAATACTAACGAGAAATCTGAGAAGCTTTTTGATGAAGATATCGTTGGTGATAAGTGGGGTCGGCATGTTACATTCCATTTAATGACCAAAATAGAAAACTAAAATAACAATGTTTAAAACTAGAATATGTTATTTTCAAAAACAGGTAATCATATATTTATAGAATTTTTCTTACAGAAATCGCATTAATAATAGTGAAAAAAAGATAAGAAATTAAGAACACAACAGAAATAATGTTATAACAATGAAGAATTTATTATTTTCCAAATTTAAATAGTCAAATTGCAAAATAAAATTATGCAGAAATTACATTACATAATATGAAATAAACCATTTCATAGTAACATATTGTACCATAACGGACATTTCTGGATGTAATAAATGCGGCTTGCTACAAAATTATAACATAAACACAGAATAGCTGATTTGGCATAGAATAAAAAGAGTTTAAAAATAAGTTATATACTTCGGAAACACAATTTGATTATGAATGTCAACGAATATAGTCGATACATTCTAAAGAAACAGTAAAAAAAAATCTAACAAAGTTTTATTTCGGCTAATTTCTTTATAATATTTTAGGTATAAATTTATATTTAAATAATGTTAGTATGTTTGTGAAAAATTTTATGACATACTAGTTTAAACAACTTATACATAATTGAATATTTATTTTGGTAACACTCGGTAGATGAATTGTCGCCAAATTACAGAAAAGAGTGAAATTGGGAGAGGTTTAACGTTATTATAAACTAGTAAACCTGAAAGAAATAAAAACACGAAAAGTTAGAACTGAGCGATAAAGTGTAATGATGCTGTTAAAAAAATTGTTTGTTACACATCCAGACCACCAGACTTCATGTTTATACACAACTCGCATTACGGAAGACCTTCACACGTGTTAGGAATCTGTAAAAAACTACTATCACAAAGCATTATTGTACCTATGCTAATATACTCAACTTGGGTCATAGTATGGTGTTACATTTTTATCATTCATTAAAATTTACATCAAAACAAAGTGGAAAATGTATCACTTTATGTTTTGCCGACGTTCTTAGTAAAATATTAGTGATGAGATGTGCTATCTCAGTGAGTGTATAAGCTGTCGTAGTCACGGGTATTTGGCACAATTTATCAGACGTGATACTTGTATACATGCCGGCTTTTTGGAAAAGTGTGGTGGTATAAAATGAGGTTTGATAACTGCCCGCGTGATGATACCGAAGTGTTGACAAATGGCATTACTGAGAATAAATTGTTTATGACCACGTGTCACGAGATGCAAATATGAACCTAACATACTAAGGTGCTGACACAATATTCGTTACATAGTGCTGAAATCCCAAAAGCGAATTACGTAACATTTATTCACAATGTGTATAAATTTAGAAAGTATATCAGTGAATATTCGCAACACGGCGTAGAAATTACCAAAGCGAATCAGCGGATTGTTATTCACGTTGCAGAAATTCCAGAATCGAATCATAGAACACTTACTGATTGCCAGTGAATTTTCACTAACTGAATATCTTGACTCTTCGCCAACGTTTTAATTATATTATCACTGATTATAAATGAAAAAACTCAATATTTGCGACAGTAAGTGTATTGGCGCCAGGATATGGCGCTCGCTTCTCTCCAAGACGATACGTGCTCGATTCCTGGCGGGTTCGGACAATTTTTTCGCATGTAGAAGTCGTGCTATATATTTGTGGGCTTTCCGAACATCTAAAATATATATCCGATTCTTCTGCAGAAAAAAAAATATCCCATAACTTAGCGAAGGTTAAACTTCGTGTACTCACTCACCCACAAAAGTACGTATGTGTCAATTGGACATGATTAAATTGGAAATGTATAAAACAACAGTACTACGAATTATGTTGCCCGCCTTCCTTTAAAGCAGAAGACAGGCACTAGCTACAAACCGGCGGAAGTAGGTTCAGTTTTCACGACAGTGTCATAATTGCAACTTCTTTCAGTAAATGAATTGCTACCCTCTCCAGTTAATTCATGCGTTCAGTTTCAACGAACAGTTTTATTTTAGCGTATCCTGTCACAACTTTCTGTAAGAGATGTTAGATCGCAATCAAATGGCGAATGCGTTATTGGCTAACAAATGTTATTTTTTTAATGTTTTAGATCGATTATAGAACTGAAGAACTTTATCAACAATTTTGACTGATTACACGACGTAAGTTGTTAGACGGTTAGTATTTACTTCTCCACAAAGCGGACAGGTTTCCTGGTTGAACAGACCGACGTTTCGTACAGTAAGTACTGTTGAGGAGAAAGTAGTTGGTATATAAGTCACCTCTATACACATTGCAACGTCATTATTACAGTTCATAGCTTTAAGAGCCTATTAAAAATTACCTTTCTGTAATTTTATTTACGCAAGTTTATTTTGAAATCTACCGACAAGTTCCGAGGGGCAATTTGTAGTTTCAGTATAAGTGAGAGTAAGAAATTTTGGTCAGCGCTTAATATCCAGGTCTTTAGCGTTGGCGAAAGGTGACGTGAGGTGAGTATGGATCAGCGCTGGAATGATGGGGCGAGGGAAACGGGAGATCCTCGAGAAAACCCGCCGACCAACGGCATCGCCCGGCACGATTCCCACATGCGGGAATCCGGGTCCCGACCCGGCCGGGAATCAAACCCGTATCATCTTTGTTAGAGGTGAATGCTCTGACAATTTTTTTTTTATAAAAATATTGATGCATTGGCGAGGCGGAAGCTTCAACACCACCACTGAACGAAACATTCCCCTCTTTAATGTGACTTATTTGAGTAACCCCGAGTAACTTTCGTGCTACAATTTTATAAAGACAATTTTTGAGACCGTTTGGACAATCACAAATGCCCAACTAGTCAGACCTGGGAATCAAACACAGAACCCCTCGCACCACAGTCGAGCGTTCAACAAACTGAGTTACGGGGTTCAGAACCATTCAGCCACCGCGGTCCCTGTGCAAAACTATGTACAAAATGTAAGGGACATTTTCAAAGTAAACAGAATTATAATAACAAAAATATCCCTTGAATATTAACGTTTCTATGTTTGGAGACTATAATAACTAAGTTCAAATTTTTTGCTATATTTGGAACATTGTTGTATGTTTGAGAAGTGAACTTGAAAAACCTAATTTTTATTATACATTCAATCTATATAAGGGACACAGAGACGCAACCTTATTATTGCATGCATAAATTTTGATAGCAAAATGTACAGTTAGAATATAGTACTGTATGCTTAAGAGTGTTTGAAAATTGCGTTGCTACATTAGTCATTTGTTTTTAAGTTATGATTTGCTAATAGTACTGTACACATCGTCGACTACAAAATCATTTCAAATATTTACACAATATGTTTGGGCAAGGACAGCAACTTGAAGAGGATTTCACCATCGCCTTTGTAATGAAATCATCCAAGAAATCACCGGGTGCAATTTCCGGAATCCATTAAATACCAAATTCAGGACGGGCGGAGCCAAGAATGGAGCTCGAGTACGCAGTGTATCTGACTAATATTATCGAACGGTGAATATTAAGGGAAATTTGCGACACTGTAGATACAATTGTGAAGTACATCAACTGAAATAACCAGATTGTAAAGTAATGTAGGTAACAATGTAAGAATGTTGTCCAGAAATCGGAGGGAATTAGTAGGTTAAAATTCGTGAGTCTTCTTTGCTTACGTAGAATTAGTCACAATATTTACGAAGGTATTTTCTTTAAACGATATATCCGAGACACATTAATACTTACCATGGTGAAATTGAGACGAAAATATCTCGCCGGATTTACCTCTAATGTACCACTTACGAAAAAATGTGATTCAAAATTTCGTATGTACAGTTTAATCACGCAGGACCCATTTATCTTACTAATGTTGTTGGTTGTTGTTAGTTCATTATCTGAAGTCAAAATTTAAATTTTTCCTGCAATTAACTTTAATTGTAGCAATAACGATAACTAACTGTGTAACCCTTGTGGGGATAGGTCAGATGTGCTCAGTAACAAGTTGCATAGTTTTTCCTGTGTATCAGTTTTAAAAGCAGCTTCCGAAACATTATTGCATTTATTTTTCCGTAAACGTTATTTCGTCTACCTCCTTTGCTTCTTGACATACACCATGGGTTTCCACCTCAAGAATAACCCAACAAAATTTGACTGAATGCTTAAGATACATGTCGTAAAGAATTAGTACCCACTTCTTGATTGTTCAAAGCCTAGTGCAATTGTCTCCTGATTTATCGCACATCTGCTAAGGGGCTTTCACTCTTCGATAATGGATTGTTTTATGTTACTATACAGATTAATTATTATATTTATTGTTTATATCGTTTTTAATTATAAAATTCCCATATTTTACGCATTGTTACATTCCTGACTGAAAACTGAAAACTCAGAATTGCCCGTATAAAAACTCTTGCAAATGCCAAAGTGTCTACATCAGAGAAACTGGCAGGCCTGTAAAAATATTCAGAATAATCGTACAAATAAAGGGAATACGCAATAAAATAAAAATATTGCAGGGAAGTGTAATTTCAATTACTCTAGGAATGTACACAGACCAAAAATAAATTAATCGGTATTGTCAGTAATAGTAATACAAATGTAATAATTAACATGAATATAATTTGGCACAAAAATATTGGATGTAAACATCAGTTGTAACGTAAACAAGCAGTTTTTATTCAGACGTAATTAAGAACCTATCTTAAGTGTTACCAATTCTGGTAGATTTATTTAAAATAATTTTAAGTAAAAAATCTTGGCTTGGTTTTTGTTTTGTGTTTTGGAAACTGTGCTAAAGCACGGTAATTAATCATACTTGTTTCAAGAATCAATGTGTACTAACATAGAGTTTACCTACAATAGTGGTTATCTCCACCACTCGCATTTGTATTAATTAAAAATCTTTGTTTTTAAAGGTTCTTGTGTACGTTCAAAATTTTCTAGGAGGTAAGCAGCAACTTCTAGAGAGGGCATAGCAGACGCCTACACACTAGGAGTAAATTACTTACAATATCGACGTAAGTGCTGTAACGAATAGTCTCTGGATAAGATAATATTCTTGTTTGTATAACCCTAACAGTTAATTTGTTTGTTTAGATGTCACTACATAGACAATGGCCTGACAGTTCAAAACACAGTCTTCATAAACTATTTCAAAATGACACAGTAAAATGTATCAAAATGAACAGTCACAATTAAGTAAAAACGGAAAACATGACGTGAATTGTTCCCTCTCAAAACAGAGGATTTTAATATCGCTTTTGAATGTCCCGTGTTGTATGGACGCTTTAATATATGATGATTCGCAAACTTAGCAATGTATTAAAATAAATTAGTTCAAATTGAATATTTAAAACAAGAACCATCTTTCAGTATATCTACAGTGTCTAATTTTTAACTCTTAAAACAACGTACGGCTGAGTTTAAAAAAAACCACTGAAATACAATTATATACTAATAAATAAATTTAAAGAAAAATTCAATTTTACTATAAAACTAGCAACACAAATTTATATCGGCAATTTTGGGTGGAAAAATTTTGTAACGCATACATACATACTTGTTTTCTAAGATACTGAGCTTTGCAGTGCTATAAAATTTTTATTTTTAATTATATTGTATAATTTTTATAACCATTAAAAAAACTCTGGGAATCGTGCAAAATTATTTTGAGTTTATGTTGCAGCACAATAAGTGTATGCTATCATAGATTACGCTGTGACTGGGTACAAATCATTTGGCCCAGATAATATTGGACCATTCAAAATAATGACAAGTCTCTGTCTATAAAATTGAATTATATAAATCAATATTATCAGTACTCTGATAAGATTATTGCATACTTTAAATTAACGCCGAAAAGCTGTGTAATTCTGAATAGCTCGAACTTCTTAGAAGGCCAGAAATAACTATCTTTCTTCGAACATTATCGAATACACTCTAGCAGACTTCTGAACTGGGCAAACCGAAGATAAATCAGCCAATGCAATATTCCACATTATTAAGTATGATCTGTATCTACTTGGCGTGTGTACAGCCCTTCCAATTCAATGATTTGTACTAAATGTAAATTATCAGTATTTACGATACATTTCAGTTTCCTTGTCAAATTTTCACAAATTTATAGAAATAAATCGGTTCATCACATTAATTTAATAATGATTAGAAATGCAATGCGATGTATATTTTGACATTTACACCAGTAACAGGAAACATAAGTTGTACTTAATGTGTAGCTATTCTTGTGAAGGACGAACACTAAACTTATACGATGAAATGTAATAATAATGACATGTTTTAAAATAAGCCATTACACTACATATAATAAAAAATATTTATTTAATTCTGAACTGCACCATCACCACCAAGTACGTCAGTATGGCGCTAAGTAGAGAGAGAAGTGTGCGATTAGAAAGAGAAAAGTATCCATGCACTTGGAACTGATGCTTGTGAATGTCAGTTTCCTGCAGGAGCTGATGAATAAGTTCAGAAGCTTCAGTCCTGAGTCTGGTTCGCAGAGCCATCTTGGCCAGCTGAACTCTGATGCTTCTTCTCTGCAGGGCGACAGCATTACACCAGTACACAATTAGAAGAATACGACAAATGTCAGCGAGAGTGTAATATAGAGTTAAAAGTCCTAACAATCTAGACATCGTGACAGAACTGTCTGCTCTGACAACGATCACCTCAGCCAGGCGACCAGTAATGTTAATAATTAGATACGACATATTCAACAATATCTGTGTCTGGAACTGAAAGTTGATCTTGCGAGCGATGTCAGATAATTCACAGTATTTTGTCATCAAGTGTGGAAGAAGACGACAGATGTGTACTTCTTGAACACTGAACACTGATTCAGACAAATCTTGCAGTAGGTACTGTAGAGTAGTTAGTTCCAACAAGCTTGACCATCTAATTATATGAAATCTACATATATAAAAGGAAGTGCCCCACTCACTGACTGACTCATTCGTTCATTCATCATCAACGCCCAGCCCAAATCACTGGACCTAGAAACGCGAAATTTTAAGGGAAGTTTCCCCTTGTGGCTTAGGCGCGCACTAAGTAAGGAAATTTTGAAATTCGGCTATTAAGGTGGTGAAACGGGGTGAAATGTATTCTTTGCAAATCTTTGATATTTCTCGAACCCGACGGGCTATCGTCGTCTTATTCACTTCGTTAGGTCGCAAATACAAATGTCTAGAAACAAATTTCTGGATTTTTCGAAATGTTTATATTAAGGAGGTGAAAAGCCGTTTAATTCGTTTACAGTAAATCCTCTCTTCCTCTTAAACCACCTGAGATATCGAAGTGATATTTTCTTTAAAATGAAGCTTACGCAAATACCTAAAAATGAATTTCAGGATTTTTCAAAATTCGTTTTTGAAAGCCGGTAAAAAAATAAAACAGTTTTTTGATTAATCAGTCGTATCACCTAAACCGTTAGAGATATCGAGGTGGCTTTTGTCTTGTAATGAAACATAAGTAAATACCTAAAAAGCAATGTAACGATTTTTGGAAATTCGTCCTTGAAAGCCTATAAAAATAAAACGTGTTTAAGAATAATCTTTCGTAACACCTGAAATAGTTCAAAATTTGTTTCCTTTTTATTTCTTGCTTATAGTTAAACCTCTTTGGACTATAGTCTGTACACGCGAAATAACTCTCATGGCCTGTCTTGAATAATTTGTAGTTAAGTCTGTGGAGTTGCGGGTTTTTTTTGCCAACCCACCATAAATAAAACCTCTTTGGACTGTAGCCCGTACATACGAAAGTATTATTACGGCTTGCCTTTAAGTATTCACTCGGGTATTGTATAAAGTTTGTGGTGTGGGAGGGGTGGGGTTACGGGTTCGTATTCTGTGCAAGTCTTTGCGATGGGACATGACATGACATCATACGAGCATATTGCGTGCGCTCTTTTCACTGAGCTAAGACAATTTATAGTTCACTGTTATTGAGTTCGCTAGCTGTTAAATGCCTTCATCACATATTTTATCCAGAGTTACTGTTTATATTACATAATTTCACACGGGTAAAGCCGAGCCGGGTAGCTATTTTGTAGAGAAATAAAGATGAATTAAAAACAAAGATGTTCTGCAATTAAAGTACCCTCAGCGTAGTGGACTGGATAAAGCTGTTTGTATTTGTTGTTATAAAGATATACAGAGAATATAGTAACACCATCAATTAATACGTTATTAAAATTTAGTTACTCTTTTCTATAGTACACGCGGGCGAAGACGCAAAGAGACAGCTAGTATATTTACATAATGACAGTAGGGATGAGCGTGCGACAGTTCTCTTCAGCAATTATAATATATAAAATGAACGGAATTGAAGTGACAGTGACAAGGCAAGATGTTTGTATCAACAGAAAAAAGAATGTTTTCCTGTACAGCGAGATCTTTTCCCTGACATACCTGTTATCAATCTCTTGGAATCTGACGAGAATGTCACTTGCTCTTCGCCATCTATAGACCAAAGCTAGGAAACCAAAAATGAAATCATTCACAGCCCAAGTGACTTTGCTTAGTAAATTAAGTACACGGTCAGAATAAATGGTAGCGTGTGAAGTAATTGGGAACATTGTGTTCTGTGTCCCTGCAATTACAGTAAGGAATACCAAAGAGTACAGGAGCCACAGCGGAGACAGCTGGTACTTGTCACGAAGATCTTCAGTCACCAGTCTAACTTGAGCCACGCCCAGTATCTTACTCAGATAGTACACTTGTGTTATAGCGGCATGTAGGGTGTCTATAGGACGCATTATCTTCATTCTGAACTCACCTCAGCAGCTTGCAACTCACTACAAGAGGAGACACCACAGATATTCGAGGAGTTGACACCAACCTGTATCGATCTGCATTAACTATTCATCACGGAACTGCAAACCATTCTGTGAGGCAAGACACTTGTCCAATATTCGATAAATCCTCATTTTATTAATTGCAAAGTTTTAGCCTGCATTGTCATTATTTGGGCGTAAACAAAATAAACGTATATAGTGACAAGTTTTCGTGTCAAAGTAGTTTTAAACATCATGTACGATAGTCGAGTTTTATTTTTAAAAAATATTAAAATGCATTAGTAAATACCCGAATAGTTTAGTGTACGATATAAATGTATGCATTTTTTAGCAGGTGTACAGTTGAGAATAATCATATAATTTTTGTGTGTAAAATTATGTTAAATGATATAATATCAAAATTTCCACATAGTTACACTACTAACTAACTTTTTAACTTCCCTCTATTTTTCGTACTTAACCTAATCATATAATGTCTTAGAGAACCGCACTTTTAAGGCAATTTCCTCTAGACTTTACTACCTTACATAGTGCCATGACATATTTCGTAGACCATATCTAATTTAAGATTCGCTTATATATCTACTACCTTTTTGAACGCGGATTTTGACAGAGTATATTTGCATCTCAAATGATGTCAACATAAAAAATAACAGTATACAAAGAGATTTTACCACAAGATGTATGCTACATGTGTATTTATAGGGTTACCAATATCATTACGTTTTAATTATTTAGCGGGGGTGATACTTAATTTTCTAATGTTCTGTCTTGAAGGGTTAGGAAACTGACATACCCTGTGGTAATAATTTTATAGTTTCAAGTGGAAAATACCTAACATTGTAAAAATATACGTGAGCAGGGCAGAGAAAAAAAGTACAGCTACTTGATGTCTTAGTTGGTTCGATAAATATATATGATTAGTCGAATACTAATCTTACGTCTTTTAATCTCCTAACCGAACGAACTAAAAAATCCTAAAGTTCAGTTTTAGTATATATAAAAGTGTTTGAAGTCAAAACAATAATGCCAGCCTGCCGGGATTGTGCTAATAAACAGTTAATTAAAAAACAACTTTCGCTATTTTCACCTCTTTAACCGGTTCCAATTTTATATACATATTTAAACAATTAGTATCATATTTCAGCCTTTTTTATGCCCTTGGAGACGACTATAGAATAACGAATATAGAATAATCCTGAGATAATCCTGTCTACACAGGATGTTAGAAAATTGTTCGGCCAAACTTTCAGGAAACATTTCACACACACAAAGAAAGAAAGCACGTGACATGGACATGTGTCCGGAAACGCTTCATTACCATGGTAGAGCTCAATTGAATGTTACGTGAGCAGAGGCGCCGTCAACTATCTGATACACTAACTGCTGTGTCTTACAATATCTCTCCAAACAAATTTCGTAGGTGTCCCGGTCTGCCGTACTTCGCAACTCGACGATATTTGTACTCAACGGCGTCCCGATGCCAAAAATGACGAAGGTGGCACTCCGCCCTCTCGTCGTAGCGGCTCGCCGACGTCTATCTCCAAACCGTCCCCGAAGCTCGCCTGACTCCTGGCTGACGCCAAAATTCCCCGCAACTTGTCCTGCAGGCTTTGGTTCAATTGGGCCATTCAGGAGCCAGCTTCCGACCCGTGGCCCCGCTCCTCGAGGACAACGCCTTGCTAGAGCCGAATTTATTAGGTATAATTAAACCATTCCTTTCGGCTGCATACACACAGTTACACTAAACGTTTTTCTTTCTTATTCAAATGCATTATATCTCAATTATGTAACTAACTATTTACATTTACATGTTTAAAGCTACCGGCTGACTCCCCTCAGTGTGGGTGTGGGCGGGAAGACTCAGACGCTTGCCCTGCACCTGCTCGTTTCCACACTGGCAAGGGACCATGGTGACCGAGAGGTCAGACATCTCGCCTCCCACCAAGACGATCCGGGTTCGATTCCCGGCGGGGTCGGTTCCCGATGTGGGAATCGTGCCGGAAGGATCTCCCGTTTCCCCCGCCCCATACTCACATCATGTCAACCCCCACCGGCGTTAAATACCTCAGTGTTGAACGCTGACGAAAATATCTCACTCCGCACTGGCAAAGTAAATGCCAATTCGTGTTTTTCCCTATAAAATTCGGTACTGTGATAATAACTTAATGAAAGCTATCCTGATATGATGGCGAGAAGAAAGAGTAGTAACAAGACATAGTTCTTATTACATATGGCATTTGTGATAGTTGGGCAACACTTCTGTCCATTGATATAATTAATTGTGGTGGGGGCCACATGACACGTCACAAGCTGTTTACATTTGAGTATTTTAGATTTATTACAACGCGTTATCAAACTAATAAAACATTTCCTACAAAAAACATATAAAGAAAATGGCACTTTCTGTTCTGTGAATTTAGTTTAAATAGCCGTGTATTTTTGAACATTTGCTATGTTAAAATAACAAATGTGGGTACAGGATTCAAAATGAAAATCTAACCTAAATTCGCATAAAGATATTACATACAGTTCAATGAAAGATAGTGACTGCCCAACAATCCGTATGTCTCAAAATCCGTAGTAATAAATGTTATATTATTCACACTAAGACCGAGTATGGTGGCACATCGGTAACACGTTTGACTCGCAAAGACCTTGGTTTGATCCCTGGTATGATTGTAATCAAGTGTTTATCATACAGTCGTTATCATAACACCGCTGCTAAAATTATAACCTTTTAGGGTTTTGAGGATTTTGATTGTTTTGAAACTGCGTATTTCCTGGAAAATTTAGCATAATTTGGTTTTGTTTACAGTTTACTGTCAAGGTATAGTTTGAATAATTGAACCGCGTTGGTTTAACTGTCCGGTTAGAGAAAAAACTAAACATTACAATGTCTACCAAAAATTACCTTTTTATTTCGTGTCATGTAAAGAGTTCAGCAACTAATAAGAGAACAACAAACAAGTTGCTCGACATTTTATTAGATATATTCATATCCATGGAGATTAAGTTTTTACAACGAAAATTCGTGCGAATTATGTTTTGTTGTACATGACTTGTGATGAGACCATTTTTTTTTTCGTAAGAGCAAACAACTAATTATGTTTATGCCCGTTTGTTTTAATCTCGTAATTTTTTCAGTTATATCGTCATTAATGACCTCGCCAACGATTACACATGCGCATTACGTTACTTTCAGTTTTTGTGGCACTGACAACTCGTTACTGAATATTAATTCAAAAAGGTATAAATGTCATTCGATTTTTGTTACCAGGCTGCGGTACGCCAATGTTTAGACAATGCTGAAAATGAAAGTATTTTCTAGGTTTATTTTATTCTTCATTCCCTCTATGTTTCTATTGTACTGCTTGTGGAGTAATCAACAAAAATACTTTCCATTCTTCTGCACTGTGTCCACGCAGTGCCCCGAGTTCTGGGCGACACTCGAGATTTGTAGAGAAAGGCGACACCAATCTTGTGTAGTGTGGGATGCAAGCTAGCCTCCCAGCATGTGGTCTCAGGCACATTCTTGGCGTTCCCAGGGGGAGGGTTTTTGCAGTCCTCACGATTCATCTACATTTCTCCTGGAGTGACTGGCGGGGCCGGCGAAATCTTGCGGGCCGTGGAGCACGCTTTCCGATATTAACAGACGTCGGTTTTCGACACGCAGTGCATCCGAACTCACGCTGCCTTATAAAATTTATCGGGGTGACCTCATACTTCCAATTAACAAATATTTCCTTAAAATAACAATTTAGATTCGTATGAAAGAAGTGTCTGCTTTCAGCGATAAATTGCTTCTGAAACTATCGCCAAACCTGCATGATTTGAAGGACGCGTAGTTAAAATGTCTTAATGAGTTTTGTTGTTTTCAGTCATAATAAACTGCATTTATGTTTATGACCGGGCACAGAAAAGTTGCAGTAGTTTAACATATTTCTGTACTTAGCAATCACGAAATTACAGATGTGCTGTACATACTTTGTTAGAGAGGCAGAAAAATAACTTGTTTAAATCTATTTCCCGTTTCCTCATTTTCCGCGTCTCCCAATCCATTTTTGTTGCAGAAACATTCGCGAGACCGCATTTAACAACTTTCAAAAGCTTGTCTTCACTCAATAATTTTGGGTACCCCTGTTACCTTTTTTTTAGCCCCTATACCTACAAACTAATCCAAACCGCGTATTTTTTGTCGGGGTAAGAAGTTGCCTATATGTCTCTCCGGCTTATAAACTATATCTATGCAAAATATCATGTCAATCCGTTGATCCGCTCCTGCATGAAATGCAAACCAACAAAAGTTTCCGCATTTGTAAAGGTACTATAATTCAACTTTGATGGATGCACTTCACTATAAAAACAGCATTTCTTCACAAAGGGGGCAAGTACGGGGAACTTACTGTAAATTGGGAGCTGAACTCCACACTTTAAGATATATTTTGGTGCTAGGTACAAGACACAGACCCAAAAAATATTTTTTTAAATTTCTGTGTAATTATTAAAAATGTTTGCTATAAATATTACTTTATCATAGGTATACGTAGACGTATCATAATAGAACAATGCCATGCATGGTATTGTTATAGAACTTAAAATACAACTATATACATTTACGGAAGTATTTAAGACATTGTGCGTAAGAATCGGCTTCTTCTTTACAGTTTTATCGGAGACAGAATTACATTGCGCACTACTCTCTCAACACGCACTGCCATTGAAAGCTGACAAAATCATGTGCTTTCATCTGCTGTCTCTTGCTATGTGACAAAGGCAGTCCTAAGATATTCAGATCAGTAATCTTCCACTTATGCTAAACAAACTGCAATGTGTAAACGATGGCGTGTACAACTTTTCAGAATTGATTTGGTTTCTGTCCCACTGTGAAGAGGAGAAATAAGGGCTAGACTACCACACCCAACGATAAGCATATCGCCTCTATTCATAAAGCCCAAATGGTCCTGCAAGGTTCTTGCTGCAGTCTTTTACCTAAATGACGTCATGTGGAGACCCTAACAATTATTATTATTTTTGGTATTGTGAAGGTTAGCACTTTACGAATCGTGGTGGTATTTTTTGAGTTACATAAAAACGAAGTTTTTAGTCATTTTGTAAGCCCTAAGATCAGGATTCTAACACGTATGTAGAATTTTTTTAAATTATACACGCTTAATTTTTAGTGTTAATTCTTTTCGTAGGCAAACATAATATGAATAAATAAAGCAGAGTCGCATCAAGAAGAATACGCGTGACACACTGCACCACCGTCCTTGCGCCAGGCGAGGATTTCTCTCAAAGACACGGTCTGCAGACATTTTTAACGTCATATTATGATTTTTATAACTGAACCAGATCTTTTTTCATACATAAATTGTGACTAAATTTAGCTTTTATGAAATTTTTTTATCACTCATAGTTTTTGCGCAATTACTCGTAAACGTCAAGAATTGTGCTTTACGGTTTTATGTAAACTATTAAATTCAACTGACATAACAAACTGAAAATATTTACAATAAATAACGGCGTTGTAGGTTACAGGTCTCCTATATAAAAACAAAATAAAATAAAATATTTTTGTATTAAAAAAATTCTGAAATTTGAAAACTAAAATTTAAAACATTCATTAATTTTTTAAAAATACTATATATATATATATATATATATATATATATATATATATATATATATATATATATATATATAGTTTGTAGCCTGTAACATCGTTATTCACTGCACATTTTTCTTTTCAGTTTGGTATGTCAGATGGTTTCAGTAGCGTACATAAAACCGTAAAATGCAAATGTTGAAATTTACGAATCATTACGCAAAAACTATGAGAGGTAAAACATTTTATTACAGGAAAGTGTTGTCTTAGTTTATGTCTAAAATAAAAATTTATGTACGGTACAAAAATAAAAATAAAAATATGACTGCCGTCTCCTAAATAGAGTGTGTGGGAGGCGGACATCTCACAGCGTGAAGGCTTTTCCTTCAAGAGAGACTAATACCGGCGGCCCAACGACCCTGCATAAAGACACACACGTTCAGCTATATGCGTTTCCTCCGTTAATTCCCGCAGAATACCTCTCCTGTGCATCTCTATTCACGATTCGTTCCACACCTACCACCTACCAACCGTGCCTTTGCCACCCATTTCCTTCCCGGCTTATCTAGCGTTCCACTGCTCTCAACGCACCCACCGTCACTCCAGTATGCAGTAGCAATTACATCATTTTTCACAATTAATTTAGTTTGTCTCAGGAAAGATTCCTCAAATACAGTTTAACCTAAATACTTAGAACATATATATTCGCACGAAATTTTCATTTTCTTTTCACTTGAATAATGCACTACTCAAGACGGCATGAATAAGAGTAGACACCTAAATGAAATGATTGCATATTTTATGTTTTCGAATAATATTTTACATGCGTTATAAGTTTCAACTAAAGGCCATAAAATTGCTGCAAAAGAAGACAGAAAAGTTGCACAGGCTAATGCAATCGCATTGATATCAGCCACTTGGCAACGATAAAAATTTAACTGTCCGCATTTTGTCTTTCCAAGCGGAAATGTATTAGTAAGGAATACGCTCTTAATACGAGTGAACAGCAAAGTGGTCAGCAGTATGCAGGTAAGTGTACATTAAATGACAATATACACGTCATCACACGCTTTGTTCGCCACTGGACATGCAGACCGGCGATTGCGTTATGTCGGAATATCAATACCACGTCACACGCAATGCGAAGGGTATGTTGCAATAATACTCTCGTTATTGCGAACAATAATTTGGCTTTTGTCCGACAAATACAAAAAATAACAAACAATAAGTTCCTTTCCACTACGTACTAACCGCTGGTACGACAGATACGAGCTATACAGTGAACAAAATGGGACGAAAGCGCTTCCAGAGTGAAGGCCAATATCGTCTCCGCCATTTCTTTAAAGTCAAAACAGACGGGAGTGCTAGGATGACGTATTAGGTGTAATTACAAAAATGTATCGATAACAGTCGAAAAACAGATCTTAGAGACATGTTGTGCGTGTGACTGTGGCATGCAAAGCATCAAAATATATCTCTCTAACGTTTAATTATTTTGGAAGGAAATAAAATTGTTATTAGAAGGTGAAACAATTAGTGAAAATACATGTGAGTCTAGCCAAACAAAATAACTAGCACACAACGACAACAACAACAACAAAAACAACAAAAATAAAATAAATAAACGTTATAGCAATCACGGATCTTTGTGAACAGAAAATATAGATTTAATGCATTTCAGGTGTGTGTAGTTATTATTTCCTCAGTGTATAGTGTACGAATTTTTAATACCAGGATTACTGATAATTTGGAAATAAGCCTGCATGTTACATACACAAGTTTAAAAATTACTTATTAAAGGAACCTTGCACGACACAACATTTTACATGTTGTCAACTTCCTGCATCATCAACACCTTCCCCCTACCCTTTTCCCGACTTGTGGACCAAATCCAGGAACAAAAACGCAACCCTCTAATACGTTTTGCATAATTTACTAATATTAACTGGTCTTGTAATAATAAGAAATAATGCGTTTCATTTATCCAATCTCATTGTTGATTCATTTTAAGAGGAACGGTGTCAAGAAAATTGTCTTTAGCCTAATGAAGAAATAATAATTATAACTGTATCTAAACAACGCCTGTTCCAAGTTTAGTAATAATAATAACTATGTTCGTACTAACAGAATTATGAATACAACAGTGAGCTACTACGTAGCTTGTTGCAATACATAGTGAATAAAAAATATAATTTATTTAATCTTGAGAAGTTTTATTACAAGACTAAACCTACAGTACAATATTCTGATATCATATATGTACTGTTCTATTGCTGCCGTTGCTGCATTGCATCTATGTACCGAGCACGCAGAAGGCATAGAAAATATAAGATGCTAAACAATGCATTATTTATTTCATGTCGTTAACGACGCGAATATTCTCTCGGTCCCCGGATTTTCGCACGTGAGAATCGTGCCAGACGATGCCGCTGGTCGGCGGGTTTTCTCGGGGATCTCCCGTTTCCCCCGCTCTTTCATTCCGGCGCTGATCCATACTCACATCATATCACCCCCGCCAGCGCTAAAGACCTCGATGTTAAGTGCTGACCAAAATCTCTCACTCGCTCTCTCAATCACGAATATTCTCTTATGTTACGTCGACCAGGCGTAGTTGTAACGGATTCAATGTTAAGGGCATGGTCCCGAGTTTCTTCGCATTTAGTCTCAATTATTTTTTAAAACATAAATGGGAACCGATATTGTAAAATCGCTTCGTAACTTTGTTATGACTTATTTAAACCGCATACTCTAATTTTGTCGAGTCAGAAGACTGCAAAATAGTTGCTAATTAGTTAATAAACGAAATTTCCTTTTAATTGATAAATTAGCTTTTCTCATCATACAGTTTGTCTCGAAAAATTACATTGCATAGTAAAGTCAATTTGCAAAAAAGTTACGAAGCAATTTTACGATATTGACTCTCGTAGGAATTAAAAAAAAAATATTCTCTCGAAAGCCGAGAAACTCGGGCACAAGCCCTTAATCAGACAAATATACACCCAGACTACCAATATCCGAAATTATCATTTCCCCTTCTCTGTTGAAACAACCAACTGATAATGTTTTGATTTCAAATAAAGCGGCGGACCACATTTAAGTAGGCTTCACCTCATAGTCTTGGATATCGCTGCTTCCGCCCCTGTATGTTTACTATATGGCTCGCTGTACTACAGCCATTAAAGTATACATTATTTTATTATTATTTCGTTTATTGCTAATATATTTCTGACATTCCCACGTGTGAAAATAGTCAAGAGTATCATGTTTGCTTGAAAAATATGTAATCAATTTGCTTACAATACAAAAAAATAATCTTTTGTAATATAAGTTAACGCAATATCCTAACAACTCACCAGATTCACCAACATTTTAAAAAACAATACGACGCCAGTAAAATCATTACACTTTCTATTTGAAATTCGGGATGCGTCCACCTTGTTAGTTGCGCTAACGACACAGAAACTACGCGCTGATTGGCTAATATCTGTCGTTTTTCTCGTCGTGGCATTTGCGTCGCGTCATCGTGCTATTGTAGTTCTAGCATTACACGCAGTGGTCACATTCAAGCAACAACTTTGTCACACATGATGTAAATTTTTTTTTAATACGTACGTTCGTGAATTCCCATTTTCGTATCGCTTGACGAGTATTTGTCAAATAACTGTATTGGTTTTAGAGTCATTTACAGTTATTTAAAAAATAATCCATCACGATATTTAAAATCCTCATAAATACCACATAACAGCAACGTATTTGTCCCTAAAATAAGTAAATATAAATTAATCTAAGGTACATTATACATAATTATACTATACCGCAAACATGTGTAAAACATAACTATTACTTCTGTAATGATGTGTGCTCGAATGTATAAACTGAAAGTTAGGTCTAGCGACTAAAACCAACCACGTGTGAGATAAATAATACTCAATAGATTTTTGAGAACAAATAACATTATCGAATTACTGGAATCAATAATGCGAAGATTAGGGTAAAATTGATACAATTTTAAAGTATTAAAAATTTAAAATAAATAAATGCATACTTATGAAATTAAGTCTTATCCCAAAAATAAATTGGTAAATATTAATATTGAGAAAGAATCGATTGATATATAAACACATCGATACTTAGTGACTGCCTCTTCAGTGAGGTTACCCAGTCCTCGGAGTCATCTACCCATTTTGAGAATCAGGCTTGATAGTCCTTGGCGTTATCTGCCCACTTTAAAGACCAGGCTTGATAATTTTTCAGTTTCGTCTAGCCGCTTTTAGACTCAGACTTCATAATTCTCAGTTTCATCTTGCCACTTTTAGGATAAGGCTTCATAATTCCCATTTACATCTTGCCACTTTTAGGATCAGGGTTCATAATTCTCAGTTTCATCTAGCCGCTTTTAGGATCAGGCTTAATAATTCTCAGTTTCATCTAGCCGCTTTTAGGATCAGGGTTCATAATTCTCAGTTTCATCTAGCCGCTTTTAGGATCAGGCTTCATAATTCTCAGTTTCATCTTGCCACTTTTAGGATCAGGCTTCATAATTCTCAGTTTCATCTAGCCGCTTTTAGGATCAGGCTTAATAATTCTCAGTTTCATCTTGCCACTTTTAGGATCAGG
>PNEQ01127209.1:47290-106149 GCA_003012365.1 Medauroidea extradentata | reverse complement strand
TATATATATATATATATATATATATATATATATATATATATATATATATATATATATATATATATATAAACGTCAGCTGATAAAATATCTACTCGGCAAAAAATCTCATCGAAATTTGATGAGTAGTTCAGATTTCATTGACGATTGAATGTTCCAGTCACCCGCTCGACATCGTACCTTTCCATACCCCTTAACGCAAGGCATTAGATTTACGTTATGAGAAACCGTAAACTATTGAGGTTCCAGGCCGTTTCATAATCTCTCTTTACACAGTAGTGTAGCTTCAATAGTAGAAGCAACAACTTGCTTAAGGTCCCTTCTACAATGACACGGATGCGTACATGTATCTCTATAACGTAAACGTAAGACACTCCGAGTGTGTTCTACAATGCGACGCAATCGGACACTGACACGCATGTGAAAACGTAACAGAGCCAATGAACTTCAAACTCTTACGAATCCGTGCTTTCGTATAGCCAATAACAATCGAGCATTTTGTATTTTCCCGACTATTTTTGTTACAGAATTTTTATACGTTGAGTTGAACCACCTGCTCTGCACTTGCAGAGGGTAGGCTAAACAATTAACAAAATCAACAACAGGCATAAACTCAGGATTTGAAGCAAAGTAATAACCTAGGAAATCAGTTTGCCAGCTATAATTCTTTATGAAAATCTTTTGGTGGCAGGAAAACAATATTACGTGTCAACAATTGCAAGGATAGTTGTGTTTTCTAACTTGAAAGGCATGCATGTCACTTCAAAATAATCACCAAATTGAAGGAAGTTAAATTTACAAAGGTTCAGAGAAGAACATGTCAACATACGTAACAATTCTATTAAACATTAAACCTCAAAATTGTGTAACACTAGCATTGTTAAAAACGAGCCTAATTACATTCGAGTGACGTACAATTTCTTACACTGTCAGGGCCAAATACATGAACATATCGCGAGCACACACAAATGTCGTTAACAAAGGTATCTTGACCAAGGTAAGTGCGTCACGTACAGACGTCAACGTTACGTGTGCGGCATGAAATAGACAACGTTATCGAAAGAATCAAACATTGCAACTTCAACTAGTTAAGTAATCAGGGGATTTTCAAACACTTTCGAACACTATCAAAAAGAGACTCCAAGTCATTAAAGCTTTTCAACCAAGGGGTCATCACTGAGCACTAGACGCGGCTAACTATTAAAATCGCCTTAATTCAGAATATACTGTATATTATTATTTGTGACTAAAATGCTATGGAACACTTTTCGTGAGGTACCCCTTTAAAACTAAATGAACAGAAAAAAATTTGATGGGAAAAATATTAACTAAATTTTGTTAAGTACAAATTATGCGAATGTAAACATTTTAATTTCCGTAGAAAACTCGCGCATAGCCTGGCTATACTTTTTATAACATACCAAACTATTTATAAATGTTAAATCAAGTTTTTCACAAACGTCGGGTGTTTACATGACAAACACTTTTAACAGTTTCCATGGTTGCAAGTCCGTTATTTTTCCGCATCCGTTTACAGGCGTTGTAGAGTAGAAAATTTGTTTCACTCCCAGAGCTCGTTTCGTTAGCGCGTCACGCACCCGCTTGCTTACGTTTCCAAGCAATTGTAGAACGGGCCTAAATGTTGGAAGTCTCCAACAATTATATTAATAATAGTTATAGGTGGTTCGGGATAAAGTAAGCACTCAAAAAAGCCCTGTTAATGTTCTGTTTTCCGCCAATTCGTATCTTTCCGCGCGTAACGACAAACGACGGGAAATGTCTAACCTCTATGGACACGGCACTTGTTGTTTGCACATGTAAGATAAATTTTGCAGTTGGTAGTATCCTATATATATATATATATATATATATATATATATATATATATATATATATATATATATATATATAAATTAATTAATCCCTATTTCCCTTGGTCACGCCATCACGCGTGAACGGCTGGACCGATTTCACTATTTTTTTTGTTGTGTTTGTTATTGTCAGAAGAAGGTTCTTATTAAAAAAAATTTTAAAAATTGCACGGAAAATTAGAAAATTTAAGAATACTTAACAATCATGTAATATTATTTCTAATTTAACCTTAGCGCTTTGGACAATATAAACATTTGACAAAGAGGATGTAAAAAATCTGAATATCTTTTAAAACAAGTGCTTCGATCGAGTTATTTTATTGATAAAAAAATTAAGAAAACTGAATTTCCTAGTGTACATCACGGTTAGTTCAGAGTCATTACGCCTTGAGGATGCTATAATTTCGTCAAATGCTAAACAAATACGAACATTGTTTTCCATAATTTTGTCTACGTGCTTCCTGTCTTAACGATGACTACTGAAATCGAATTGTTATAGTTAATAAAAAAAGTGTGTTTATTATTCTAATGCTTTATGATATACAATATTCTTAGTATATAAATAGTTTTGTTGGTATTCCGACACGGGAACATGCGACATATAACTGGCCATGTGAAAAACATGGATTTTCAAGATTGATGCCACAAACACTTAGCGACTGCCCTTGAGATTTATTTATCGACATTAATTATAACAATTAGGTTTCAATAGTCATCGTTAAGACAGGACAACGTCTGTCGGGTCAGCTAGTGCTATATAAATTGAAGCCATTACTCGGTCACGAACGTAAGGATAGGATTTTACATGCTATGGAGTTTGGTTAGTTCGAAATTCGATTAATTTGTAATTCGAAGCTTTTTTCTGGCCCAAACAGGGATCAAGTCCTAGAGGTTAGATAAAAAAAAGTATATTAATTATGTAAAATACAAGTAGGCGTACGTCGATTTCGGTTGACTCTGTTTCAGTATTGTTGTATTTAAGTAAGAAACTACATGGAACTATATAGCGTAATTCCGCTGCCAACCACACAGGCAGTAAGGCAACTACAGTTAATGTTGAACTATATGCAGTAACTGCTAGTGATATTTTTTTAAGGTTAAAAATTTTAGTGCTTGCTTTATCCCGAACGATCTGCACTAATTTTGCAATTTTACGTACGCACACAGTTGTGCCATAAAACATTCGTGCGCGATTAAATCTGAAGTCGTATAACGCTAGTGCACTTAGTAAATCCCGTATTTTTAACTGTACATTATGGTGAATCCATGGTGCTTCTCTGCATCATATAGACGCTAGTGGCAGCAATGTCGTGCGTTTAGAAAGCGCCTTATTAGTTCAACGTATGCAACGCGTCGTGCAGGAGTGTACTGCGTATTGTATCCATTACCGCCGCGCAGGTAAGACCGCAGCAAGGTTTTTAGGGGTCTAGGGCAGAGAATTGTTTTACGGCCCTAATATCTGAGTAAAATTGTTAAGAAAAATTATTTGCCCACTATATTTAATTACTGTAAACGTAATTAACATTCATATTTTGCGTAAACAACATTGTTAAATATGTTCAAGATCATTATAACAACGTAAACGTAGTAACACTGTTGATAGAGGCGTATTTTACAGCTGGAGAAACGAAATATTCAGGCTGAGGTCCGGGTTATTCTGCCCATTCCCACCCCCACCCCCCCACACACACACAACTCAACCTTTCTTCCTTGCTGCGGCCCTGAATATTCTTTATCAATTACACCAATACTGTCGAACTAGGATAACGTTTTCCCGGCTTGTATTTTTCTTCCTTCTTCAAATATACTGCGCATATGCTCGTTAGTATCTTTTTTTTTTACACGATCAGTGAAGTTGGGTTTTAAATCTAGTATTTCTCTTATTTTCTCTTCACTGATAGCAACGTTGCTTTTAGTAATTCAACATATCTTTGGCGCAACCAAGTAATTTAATGTAACGTTCTAACTAAAGTGTTGTTGCTGAAACCAAGTATTCATATATATATATTTTTTCCAAACTGGCCGCGGTGGCCGAATGGTGAGACCAGCCGGCAAGGCGATCCGGGTTCGATTCCCGACGGGGTCGGTCCCCGGATTGTCGCATGTGACACTCGTGCCAGACAATGTCGTTCGTCAGCGGGTTTTCTCGGGGATCTCCCGTTTCTCTCGCCCATTCATTCCGACGCTACTCCATACTCACCTCATGTCACCCCTCGCCAGCGATAAAGACCTCGATGTTGAGTGCTAACCAAACTCTCCCATGTTGTTCCACAAAAATATAGGATTTGGTTGACGAAAAACGTTGAAGAATCGTTCATTACCGAACCTCGGCCTTTTGTAATTGGACGTCGTGCTTCATATGTATCATGAGACTGAATGACTACGTGTTAGATCCATGTGTGTATGTATGTGTATGTGTGTATGTATGCATGCGATTATATACATATGTATATGTGTGTGTAAATGTCAGTACTTTGGTTCGTGCACGTTTTCCCAGTTAAATATTTTCATTCTTTAAATATTTATTTCCCGTCATCTGTTAAAAGGGTTTGATTAGTATTGTTTGAATTTGATACACGTACAAATATTGGTGTCACATTAAATTTATACAAAAAAACTGCATAATGCCTTTCAAAGTATGAATACAATTATAGGCATACGCAAACAAACTTTTGGCTGAATCAGCAACATATGCGTTTAATGTCATTCCAACAAATGTGCGTCTTTACATGACTAGTACATTTCAGTATTGTACTTTGTTCATACAACCAAATATTTTGCTAGTTCAAGTACATATTTATTCGTTCATATTCGAACGAATATTTGTCAAGAAAAATATTCAGTGAAATCACGATAAGATACTTAAGAGTTTTCTTGTGAATATACGTGTATATGTACGAACATTGCAGTATTAGATATGGTAAAGCGTTTAACACCAAAGCAACTATTTGAAATTATCTTAAACCTGTTGTAGTAGGGTTTTGTGTTTCCAAATGTGCCGAAACAATATAGGGTACTGGCAGAATGAAAATTATTCGTAATTAAATCCGAGTTCTGTTTGAAAATTTTGAAGAAAAAAAAACTAATATAACAACTTGCTAAATTATGTCATTGTCACATGCATTTGCGGACGTGCTATGCGCAAACCATATATTTGATCTTCTTCAGTATTTTCTTAGAAATCGACTGTAACTTTATACAGAAAATAAATGTAACGTTTTGGCTCTGGCACGGCCTCTGACCTCAATAATTTGTCCGTTAAAACAAACGGTACTTCATAGCTGACGTAGGAAGCCGCAATGTAAGGCTGCCAAACGCGCCGCTGACCTACATGCCGTGTTGCCAAGCCTACGCGTGTGCAGCGTTCCAAGTTTACACCATCCCATTTCTATCAAGCTACAACGAGCGACTGTGTCGCGTTAACTTTCTCGCTCTTCGGAAGTGCTCGGGAACATTCGTTTATCCTCGTCGATGAGCCAGACTAAGAATAATTCTACTAAGGAATACGAACGAATTTCTTATGGGTGAGTTTGGCAAGGGAAAATTTCTGCCACCAGTTGAGCTGGTATCGGTAAGTGAGCTAAGAATTTTGCCGAAGTCGGTACCGAGGATTCACGAATGTGACGTCATTAAGAATCTAGGTCATGTGACTAAGAGGAGAAGAGGCAGGTTTCCCCTACCTTACCCTTTTCGGTCTAGGAAAGATTAGTTAGTGAATCGTCACTACCGACGTCGGCATAGTTCGTAGTCCTCTTACCGACACCAGCCAAAACAGCGGCAGAATATTTTCTCTTGCCATACTAATAACATTGAGCTAGACTGAAGGAGTTTAATCATTAAAAACTTAAAGAATTGAGACTTTAGCAGTAAACCTTATAGTGTTTCCATCGCATTTGTTTAGACCGAAATATACACAATTTAACTGATATTGCTTACTTATTCCGTACAGGAGTGGAAATCGTAAGTTTAGCCAATCGCAGTAAAGGCTGGTATTCCCACGATACCCTTCGTATTTCACTCAAAAGACGCCATCTTACTTTAACATATACAATACACAAAACGGAAAAAAAATTTCAATAAAATAAATGTCAAAATAGATCGCGGCCGTTGTCTGCATTTTCTTGGCTTGTGGGTGTGAGCCTTGCAAGACAATCTTCAGACGCGGCTCACACCCACAAGCCAAGGAAATGAAAATAAATGTCATTTGTTATGCAAATCAAGTATTTAGTTGGAAAAACTAACAAAGCATACACGTCTCGTAATCGTTATTTCCTTATTGTGTTACTAAAGTGTTTTAACACGAGCATGCGATATAATCAATACAAGAAAAATTACAATATTTAAGTTATGATCCTATTGGCTAAACAAAGACAGTTCCCTCGCTATTGTATACGCTCATGCTTACTCGCAAGTCGTAAATCTTACTACTTAAGTTTTAATTGTGTAAACCCCTTAAGGTTAGTTCATCTATAAGTTAGGAGAAAAAAATGTGTTTTCTTACGGGTGAGTTGACACTGAGAAACATGTTGTTCCTAGTGGCACAGTTATCGCTACGGCGCCTAATTAAATACGAAACCGTAGTAAAGTGTAATTTAACTAGGCTTGGTAGAGAGAGAAGTCATTTAATTTAATTTTTAAGTGAAAAACAAGCCAAATTCTGTTTTTAAACTGTCAACTTCATGTGACGTTATATTCACGAAAGTTCTGTGGTTGGTCAGTTTATACCCCTAATGCCAGCGAAACTTAAGGTATAAATTGTCTCTTGCCAGATTAATAACCCTGACCTTTCTAAGCTGCAGTAGAATTAACCTCAGGCAGACATATCTCCTCGTATCTCCGTGCCCTGTGGCAATTAGTTGAAATTAGATTACTATTCGTTTGTTTAAGATAGTTTAGGTTAGTTTCAAATGTCATAAAATACTGTGTGCTGAATCTGGAGACGGTTTATGAGGTGAAAAAGCTAGAATAAATATTAATATATGTGGTGCTGCCGTTGAGTCAATCACCGAGAATAAACGAATGCTCCCGAGCATTACCGAGGGGCGGGAAAGTTATCGCTACTACGATAAATTCTACTACAGGTTACAAAACTCTAGATTAAAAGTTTGGCAAGGGACAATTTCTGACGCTTGTATCGGTGGTATGGGTGAGATGTGTAATCTGACCAATCACAGAGCTTTCGTGAATTTACAATTACATAAAGTTAATAGTTTAAAAATGATTTTTTTTTACTTTAAAAGTAAATAAATCTCTCCTGCCTTTGCAAACCCTAGTTAAAAACCCAAAGTAGTCCATTAGTGATAGCAGCGCAACAGGAAACCTAATTTTTTCCTATGTCAAATTTAAAAACGTTTACTTGCACTAACATGTAGTAGAATTAACATTGGTTTGGGTTAGTTTCAAATGTAAAAAAAAAACTATGCGCTGAATTGAAAAACGGGTTTTCTAAGTGAGAAAACTACAGTAAAAATGTATGGGCTTATATGTGGCGCCTTCAATCACCGAGGATAAACGAATGTTCCCGAGCATTTCCGCGGAGCGGGGAAGTTAACGCAACCCAGACACTAGCCTAGCTACAACCCCTTCCGCCCCTTCCTCTGGGTGGGGTAATTTCCCTCCCCTCCGCTGAGACGGTAGTTTCGGTCGGTCGCCGCTAGGGGCGGGTCGGTAGGTCGCCGCAGCCCCAGTCCGCGTATCGCACGTGCGGGAGAAGGGTCGCGCGTAGCTCCCGGAGGCTGTGGATACACCCCGAGGACGTCTCGTCTGCTGTGTTCTCTTACGTGCAGGTACGTGCGCGTCTTGATCGAGTGGAACCTGTGTGTTGGATGCTGGAGATATCGTTGAGCGTAGGTGTGGTATCTCGCAGATATTTCGACCGGCAGGTATACGTCCCGTAGTGGTCATTTGTTCATTTACACCTCCTGTCACGTCCGTGTTTATGCGCGTCAGAAGGTTTTCTTGCAAAAAAAAAAAAAGGAGGAAACTTTAGTAGTTGCCTTCGTACGTATAATGGTTAAACAGCGTAATGCCACATAATATATACCAGTAGCTCCCTCTTTAATGACGTTCATAGTATTTCCAACCGAAATGCAAGTTTACTCAGGACAGTGTGTGTTATTGTTGACCTGTGGTAGCTTAGGTAGAGCTAACCTGAGTATCAACGTAATAATACGATTGTAATTAATATCTATAATTTTTAGGCATTGTTCACACTTCCAAAAATTGAAATCAAGAAGTATTTCATTTGTTAAAAGAAATAAAATTTTTAACATCTATTATCAGGGTAACATTACTACTATACCAACTATTTCACGTTAAGGGAAAATCGGCAACTTATTTTCGACTTACGTTTTATAAGTTCTTATCATACAAATTTATCAAACTTTCTTCTGACTAATCGAGTATTCAACATGTCCAAGAAGTATTTGTTCTCCATCGTTTCAGAACAGTTGTAGAGTTTATTGCTTATTATGATCTTGAAATTGAATCGAAAGATGGCGACAAATACCTGTGTTGTCCCGCCCTGCTATACTAGTTGAAGGACACAATCTTCCTATCTCCCCCGTTCCTTTTTTTTACTTCATCTTCCCTCGTTTCTCATGTCCACAGGGAGATAGCTAGTTTGTTCTGAAAGCAGGCGACGTTTCTCGTTCCTCGGGAACACGTTACAAACGTACAAAGGTTTACGAAGTAACTTGGTGGCAGCGTATGTAGGGTTTCGTCATCGCCTTTGTAGCCGAAGCGACACAATCGTTTGATGTGATGTATTTAGCGGCCGCGAAATTTTAAGAGACAGTAGCGCATGTTTTTATACAGCTAGTAGCTACGGGTATATTTATTGTAGCATTGTTTGTTTTATTATGTCAACAAGAAATAATGGAAAAATATATTTCTTTAATTTTTTTCTGATCGTATTACTTGTTCTATGGAATATTCCCTTTTTATATAGACACGTCGTATAAAAAAGTATAGTTTCAAGGCTTCAGAAAGAAAAGCACGTTCATGTATGCAAACTTCTAAGTCACTGCGCAGTTTACGGGCAAGTGTTTCTGTCGGTATTCATCCTTTATGGTTTGAATTTTAAAGTCGTGTGGACTGCAATGCGTGAGTTTTGTAGGCCTATATAATCATAATTTAACGAACGTTAGAAATAAATAAAATGTAGATATGCAACATTACATTTTAATACGTATTAATAATCTTTGAAACTTTTGTCTTGTCAATAGTAAACATGCTGTACTTCAATTAGACATCAGTTATTATAACCACAGTGCCATCAATACTGCCCTTCCCAATGCCCTACGGCAAGTAATACAGCAGTTCGACCGAAAGGGACAGACGCCCGCTTTTCTCCCTGCTGTAGGTACGTAAGCACTTCAGTGGTTTCAATTAGTGACGTTGGCAAGACTGAAAATCCAATTATTTTTAGTTTTTTTTTTTTTCGGTCGATTCGGTGTAATACGCGGTAAACTCATTACGAGACAGTTTTTGCAAGTTAAAGCGTCCGTTGGGTAGATCCCCTTGCTCTTTCTACAATCGAGCACTTGGGCGTCAGCAAGGGGATAAGGAAGGGCTCTATCCCTGCACCCTGGAAATTATTATTATTATTTTCTTTTGTGAGTTTTGAAGCCAGTGAGAAATAACAATTTCCTTGTACTGTATTATTGTGGACATACGGCATTGCAATATTATGTCGTCCCAGAAATCTTAGAATCAAACTAAGAAAAAACGAAAAAATGAGAAAACGAACATAGGCATAGTTTGGCTGTGGTCAACACATCCAGAAACCAAAACAACAGCACATGAAAGATGCCGTAAGGATTGTTTGGGTTCCTGGATGTGTTGACTAGTGCCAAACTAGGCTTGTTTTCTCTTTTTTTCGTTTGTTTGTTATTTCTTAGTTTCATTCTAAAATATATCTAGAATGACATAATTTTGTGATGGTGTACGTCCACAATAGTAGTCTAAGTACATCATTCTGTCCCATTACAAGAAACATCCAAAGACATTAACAATTTCCTTATCAATATCAAACAACGTTTTGCATCACATTTCTTTAAGTGTAAATAATGAAATTACGGGTATTTTGTTTTTAAAAACAGATGATTATCTTTTTTTACTCATTAATATGTTCCCCCCCTTTTTTTTTTTGGACTTAATTCTGGAGACGCTCATGGTCGAGCAGACTTGCTTTTTTTTTTTTTGTGACCGTTGCCAGTACAAGTTTCCTGGTTAGAAATGGGTCCGTGTTTACGCGCAGGCTTATTAAAACTCATTAAAAAGTGGCCCAGTATGATAAGTGAAAATTATACTTTTCAGAATCCACATTATTTTCCGGTACATCTCGATCAGAGACTTTAAAAGCCAAACTGTCGATAATATTGCGTCTTCTTCAATAATATACTTTTCACAGGTGCATGTCAAATATAGTCTGTGTCATGTAAGTGTTCAGTATTTTGACAGTTCACTTCTGAGAAACGTGTGTGTACACACGTTTGCAGAGACCGTGCTTTTCCAGGAAGCCAGGTAGGTTTAAAGCTACAAACAATGGAACTCTCGGATACATTTCTCAGAAGAGAAATGTCAAAATACGGACAAGTTACATGAAACAGTATATACCTTGTATTTCGTTACGCTACTGTATGATTCTTATTCATGGGCGGGATTTCTTCGCTGTATTTAAACGCGTTGCTGTTTAAAAGTCGTTCGGTTTTCGTCTGCAAGTTACTTGCATTAGACAAAATTTTATTTACGTTAAATATTGGCCCTGCAGGTCATGTGCAGTCTATGATTTATCTTCGCCGACTTTGTCAGTTTCGCATTTGATAGTCCGACATTTCTAGCATTACATAACATTTTGTTTTGTATATGATAAATGGGTGTGTTAAGGGTAGCTTAACTAATTCATAACGTATTCCCAGTTAATTTTAATTCGCTCTTGGCAACCATTGTGTGATTATTAATTACCTTACTAGGTATTAAAATCAGTTATTCATGTGCAGTGGCCATGCATATTTAATTAACACAGATTTATGTTTCTGACCTGGTTATTCCCTCGCCTAAACTTGGCATCCTGCCAAATTCACAGAGTAGGGTAGCTATTTATTTTAAAAACCATTAATGTATGGCTGTTAAACTCTACCTACGGAAACAACATTTAATATTCCGCATTTCTCACAACTATGTTAACAGTACGGTATTGCAAACTCTAACAAATGCGAAATGAACATTTTAATTATAAATAATGTTGTTAATTATCCATCCAATTTTGTTGTAATTTGAAGCACGAGTCTTTAACACTAAAAGGATTCGCATTTTTGCGTCTGAAGAATTACTAACTTGCTCCGAATCGTTTCACTAAATATATGTTTTTTTTTTTTTTTTCAAATTAATATCACATTAACTTTGTGGCATACATAACAATTGAACTCCCTAAGCATTATTTAATAATTTTATATACATTCAGCTTTAAATGTACAATAGATAACGTGTCAAATACTTAAACTCCGCGCGAAGCAAAATGGAATCTTAATCATTTCACTGGATAGACATCTGAGTCGGTAGTTAGTTGGTACGCAATTTTCGCTTTCGTAATTAGACAATAAGCAAATGTTGTAAGTTAGTTTGATGCTCATGCCAGGTGTTCTTAAAAATGTAATGAAGACTTACCATGCATGTTGGTACCGTAGTGTATAAATATTTTTCATATGTATAACTTCCACATTCCACATTTGTGATATTTAAAGTTGATGTATCGAAATCATTATAAACGTGGTTCACTTTAAACTGAACACTTTTGTAATAAACCTCTCAAAAATGCTACTACCCGTTTTTTCACTAAATATAATAATAGCAATAGCTGACTAACTCCATGTCAGATTGACAGTAAATCACCTAATTGAATTCCTTATTTTCTAATTAAAATGCAATATTAATAAATTAGTATAAAATCTATTTATGTATCTTCAATATATGTTATAACAGTTTCCAATTACAACTTTATGTTTACTACCATCTTAATAACTACAATGGCTACAAGCTACCTATTTTCTATCTTTCCGTTCGTCTGCACGTTGGTTTGCGTAACAGTCAATATTTCACCTATACATTATTTTCAAGTACGTTTTCCAGTAAAATCTATGCCACAAACGCTTACGTATAGCTGATAATTTGTTATAATTATTTTTCCTTGTAGAAGTATCTAGACTTTACTGGCCACGAAGTGTTTTTCACGGCGTTGTAAGGTTATATGTATCATATTTTGTAATGCTTATATCGCTGTTTAATGACTTAGATTTAGATTTATGCCGTTGCATACGAGTCAACAAGTTTTTTAATTTAAATAAGGTTTGCCCTTAAGCGCCTTGTCTATCTCAAAGCTGTGGCAGCAGCAAGGAAAAGGTTTTAAATGTTAAACTAAATTTGACCTTTTGTGATATTACTTCCGGACAAAAACCATTTTCTGCTTCGAGAAAAGAAAATACTGCTAAACGAATAAAATTGTAAAAACCCGTTCACGAGTTTTTTTTTATTGCGTGAAAATGCTTTTTTGCTCACAGTTTTTAGGATATTGAAAAGACTGCGTAAAGGTCCTTTAGCAATGTCCGTGGCACTGAGATGAATAAAAAAGTCAGTGGTGGTGTATATGCAGCTTCAACAGATGCTGTGCCACACCGAATATAATTTAACATGTAAAGTCATATGCTTTCTCCCGCCATGGCTATGAGGTAGACAGCACCCTTGAGTGCTTGGGCCCCAGTTTCTACATATTTGGCGATAATTATTTTTAAAATCGTAAACGTGAGGTGATATCGTAATAATCGCTTTGTAACTTTGTCATAACTGGTTTTAACTACGTACTCTGCTTTTTTTTTTTTTTTAGACAAAGTACAGCATGATGGCGGCTAATTAGTTCATTAACGAAATTTCCATTTAAACGATAAATTAGCTAAAACATGTATCCTGCCTCGAAAAATTGCATTTCATGGTACAACCAATTTTCAACAAAGTTACTGAGCAATTTAATGTTATTGGCTCTTGTCTGGGTATAGAAAATAATTCTCTCGAAAGCATGCTCTTAAGATAGAGAGTATCTCGAAGCCAATAAATGTTGCTTGAAATATTAAGCGACAAGAAAACTAACTGTTTTACGATCGGTTATTCACACAATTAATTTTGAATCATTCATATACGAGCCTCCTTAGGTACTATAAAATGGGTTGATTATAAACACTGGGGTGAATAAAAACACAATTTTAAAGCTAAATTTTTGGTGTTAATATTGTTTTAAAAATTCTGTTATAAGGTTGGCAAGTTAAAAAACCGTATTTTTATGGTAATTATAGTTTTTTTTTCAAGCAAAGGGTTTCAGCTAGGAATATATTTGTAATTTTGTTTCTATTCGTTTCTATTCACCCCGTTTTACGGTAGGCCTAACTTGTCACCAGACAATGTGATATTTGAGCTGTTTCGCAGGTAAAACTACCTCACCTGTATTATATATAGCATTTGCCATTTTTGTAGTCTCCCCACAATGAAAATAAATAAATTAATTAAATAGCTGTTGCAGCTCGTATAACTAGGGACAGTAAATTTTCGCGAATTCAATTACCTGCATATTAGAATGCTCTGCCGTGTGCATAGTCAAGCACCTACTATTTGTCCACTAGCTGCTACCCAGTGGAACATCTGACACTGAACGAATGTACGGGGCTCGAACATGCATAGTACAATGGATTTTAGCTTGCAGGTCATTGAAATCGCGAAATTTTCTTGTACATACGCAATTGACCCGTGACTTATCTGACACTTGCTGGAAGTCGCTTAGCCAATAGTACAGAAGCAACTAAATACAGGCTCATATCACTGCGTCATCGAGCAGCCAGTGAGCAAATAATGTCTGCTTGAATACACAGATGGTTTTGGAGGCTAGTTTACAGGTCAGCGAACCCTCGACATTTTCCTGTCCCTACATATAACTTATTTCCGTGCAGCGTAAACATGCAAAATGACAGAAAATAGACGTAAAGCAGAATATTAAAAATTATATATTTACCGTGAACAACTTGTATCAACGTGTAACGTATTTTAAAGCCCAGTACACACGGGGCATCTTTCTTGTACAAGAAGGTGAGCACTTTCTTGTTCACCTCGACTTGTAGGGAACTTGTATCGTGTGAATGGCCACCGAGCATACGAGTGACTAGCATACAAGGACTTGTATACTAGCTAGTGCGGGATAGGGATGGTACTATTTTTCACTATTTTTCTTGTACTAGTCGAATAAAAATAAACAATATTTATGCATACGCGAATGGTTTTGAACAAAATGTCTTACAAATACGAAGAATTTTGAAATAAATAGTGTCTTAGCTGACCTAAAGATGCTATTAAAGGAATATTTGCTGCTCGTACGCCATGTCATTTTACATCTTGATATGGTCAAATAGAACAATAACTCCATTTTTACAATTTGAAGCAGGTACAATAGATATTGCACTTACTACCTCCATTACTCGAAATGCAGCCTTAAAACCTGGATTCAAAATATTAATGGTGTACACCAGACTGTACAAGAAAGTTGACCGCGTGAACCAAACGATTAATTTGATAGGATACTAGCGAGAACACTAGCTAGTGTTCTCTTTCTTGTACACATTTGATGCTCACTTTCGTGTACAAGAAAGATGCCCGTGTGTACTGGGCTTAATATATTGCGGGTTAATAAGCCCCTCTTCCACACGGCTACGACACGGTCAGTGCACATACTTATCCCAGGCTGGCGAGCTCGGGGTACGAGTATTTCAACTGTGAACCTTGCTGTAATGGAGAATGTCATAGAGACACCCAAAGCACGCGGGATTCGATCTATCGAATATCGTTCCAAATTCCCCGGAGCTCCAGTCTCATTGGTCAGCCGATGCCTGTGTCGCAGCTGGACACACATGAGCTGGTCGTACAGAATTGTGTCTGCTCCTCTGGTAGACAACGAAAATTTGCTTGAAACTAAACGAGCTTTTGTTTCTGCTGTCATCGCAACCACGTCCATAGAGCTAAGGTTGATTCTGGTACAGGTTAGAAATAAAATGTGTTTTTTTATGGAAGATTTTGTCACAGGGAAAATTTCTGCCGTTAGTTTTGCTGCTATCGCTAAGGGGCCAGAAAAATACGAAATAGTAGTAAATAGTCTTGGAAATGACGCAAGTCATTTAACTTTATTATTAAGTGAAAATAAACCAAATTCGCGTTTAAGTTATCAGCCTAATGACACTTAAAATTTAGGAAAGCTCTGTGATTGGTCAGTTTAGTGCACTACTGATACCAGTGCTCAAGCAGCAGACATTTTCCCTTTGACAAACTTTTAACATTGGTATTTCTATCCTGTAGTAGAATTAACCTTAATAGAACCAGTACCTGACAAGTTCACCAACTCTAGACCACTAAAATTACTTTAAGTTGACATAACATTTAGTGAGCTGGACCAAACAATGTCAATTCGGCCCTATCTACAACCTGTGGGCGTATATGTATCCCAATACCAATTTGAGTGACATTACAATATCGTACTTGGATGTGCCTATCTACAATACCCTATGACCGAAAATAAGATTCCATAAGTTTCTAACACAGCAGCAGTAACATGGGCATGATTTGTTTGTGTAGTTAAGTCGTTTTAATGAAACTGAATTTTTTTGACAGATTTACACTAACACATCATAATTGTAATGAACCCTCCAAATAATGATTGCTAAACAAAATCCATCAGAAGTTAGCAGAAGTTATGCAGAAAGAGTGTTCACTTTCGAAATAACGAAATTTATTCTTACAAAAAATGTTCACATTTCTATTTCATTCACGTCTAATTTTTCAGTTTGTATTAAAATGTATGGCTGACTGAAATAAAAAATACTATTTTTTAAAACTTACTTTTTACTTTTCTTATATCGGCATAGGGCACGGAACAATACTTGGGTCGAAAATTCTAATTGAAGATTTTTTGTTCGTTTTCCAGTAGCAGTCGCAAAACACGTTGACCTTAAAGAGTTTGAAGTTTCTGTGAAAGAGTCTTGCAGTTAGAATTCATGATTAAATAAATTATGACAGACATAGGCGATTGCAATATTGTGTCGTCGAAGAAAACTAATAGATGAAACGAGCCTAATTCGGCTGTGAGCAACATGAAAAATCCCGTAAGAAATTATGTAAATTCAAAAATTTTATTTGAAACAAATTTCGAAACAAACAACCAAAACAGAAAAAAAAAAAAACAGAAAACCGAAAAAAAAATATGACATCACGTGACAACGTACGTAATATTTGAGATAACAGTATATGATTTCTACAATTCAGAATAACAACTATATGATGGCAGTCAAAAGATTAGCCGACACAGCAATGATAACATAGAACCCTTCTTTGTGATTGTTGCAAATATTTGATACCGAATTTGTTACAACTCAACGAGTAAGCCCGTGAAAATAAACAGAAAAATTAAAGCTTTGCTCTGACAATTCTCATTTCTGTGGAATCACAAGAGTACATAGTAAATATAAATATAAACTAAACCAATAATTGTGCATCGACGTTTAGAACTATGTCAGCAAAAATTTCACAAACTTTGGATTTAGTGAATAAGCTATTGCTATATCAGTAGATATTTTATAGTGTCACGAACTTCAGATAGTTATAGCAAAGTATTATTATTTTGTTCGGTTATCTCAATAACCTACTATACTAGTAAAGTCTAGCTACTTTATTTAAGAATAGCATTAAGCATAGCATTTTATTTTCCCCGTAGGAGCATCACAATCACAATGTAAATATAGTATGTAATTCACAAAATATTTTGTTGGAAGAACTGAGTTTTAAATGTAGGACAATGTAAACCATATAGTTGAATTCCTTTAATAAGTTCGTCAGCATCTGCCAGAAAACATAACGTATTTGTTTGATATGTAGGAGTGAAAATGTAACATTATAGGAAGTAATTTTGTCTATGTAACACAAATTATGTTTTAGTAGGATTATTTTAATATTGTTTAGTAAATTTTCGTCTTGTACTAACTGCCTGCATAGAGATTTGAAGTGAACACACAGTCAATTTAATCAGGATCTAAATAAGAGTATTTAGTGGTAATCTGAAAGTAACCCCTTGCCTTACTTTGACGCAAATGAGATGTGGTTTAAAATAATCAATACATTACTATACACGTAAGTGCAGGGCTGATGTGGAAGTTGAAACCCAATACAGTTCAGTGAGAGTTAGCTCTGTACAGCATTGTTCGTGCAGGGCGATGACTAGGAAACAATAAGCAGCTTCTAGCATGCTCATTTCCAGGTCGGAGCGGCTGAGAATCGCGGCTATTATCTCCGTGCGGTATATCAGTAGCTGCCGGAATAGTTACGTCATTTGTCACGTCCTTCCTTTATGCTAACTCTCGCCTCTCCGCTCGGAGCCAGCCGTGGCCTAGATCTTTGTGGAGCGGGAGGCTGGATGGAGCTCCTGCAACAAAAACATGGACGGTCTGCGCGGAGAACCAAAACGACCAAGGTGTAATAACCAGGAACATGGTATTTCTGCTCCCGTTAACTCGCCGCTGCTACATGCCTGTTTTACTTGCCTATGATAAATTGTACTTGTTGAAACGTGGAGCAAAGATAAAAAATCGTTACTTGAAATTTTTTTAAATCCAAGTAGGCTACATAAATTACTAATGGTCCGAGGGAATTTGTGTATATTATCCATTCGAATTTTCCTGCTTGTGTGGTGGTTTTTTTGTTCGTTTATAAATATTCATGAAGTTTCAGATATAAATTATTCAATTATGTGGCATAATAAAAAAGCGCACTGTAGTTGAAAAAATACAAATATTTTGCCTTACATATGCGTAGTGTCGAGAGTAATGATAAACAAACTTCGTAATAGTTATTTATTTCATTAGAAAGATAAAAAGCTTTTCGGTAGCTGTTATAAGATAAATTTCAATCTCCTTCAATTTGCCAGTTTAAAAAAGTGTATAAATTGGTAACACACTGTGTAAAAAAATCACTGAGTGCCCTGCTATGTAAATATATAGAAGATTGTCGGTGTTTAAATAATACCAAGTTGGAATCTAGATAAGTAAAATCTAAGATATAAAGGTAATGAACACAGGTTTTAAGCATAAATGAATTAGAAAATGGTAGAGTGGGGGGATTCGAACATTGAAGCTGTTTGCAATATATAATTTACTTAAAAATTTACATACATTTTCCTTAGTAAATAAACTTATATGGGTGCGCAACAGCCACATATTATACTGCTTCAGCAGTATATTACGTACTGTAAAGAAGAAACAAATATAAATTCATATGATAAATTCCTTTATGTGACCATTATGCTCTACTAAAAGAAATAAGAACTAAAAATCCTCAAAACTAAAAACATCTATTGATGCGTAATAACAGGTACATAGGACTTTCATATGTTACTTCAGAAAGCATTTCTTCGCCGTATTAAAGCTCATACAGTAAGTAGCAAAATGAGAAATATAGTAAAATAAGCTAAATTACTTTTATTATTGTAGTACATAGTAACAAATTAAATTAACTAACAGAAAGCTTAAACAAAGTACTAGTCCAATGTTTCAAATTTACTGTCGTAAACATAAAAATAAAAAACACACATAGATTAGCTTAAAAAAAACTAACTGTATGTTAGTAAATCAAATTTCTGAGTGTAGTAATGCTAGGTTTGTTTGAAAAATAAAATTAAAGAACAAATTATTGTTATCCTATATAGTTGAAAGTCAACTAAAAATGTACGTCACATAGTGATAAAGCAAATATATGTAGTTCACACTTTGTTACGGAGTGTCAAATGAATTTCAAATAAGAGTGTCCTGAAGTAATTTCTTAACTTGAAATAAAGTAACTGTAAATTCTTAGATCACCAATGAAAAAAACATTATGAAACAAATTTAAAGTCAAACAAATAAAAAACCAAACGATATATTGTATTTATGGTCTATTGTAATAAAATTTAATTATATACAATATTATTATAATGATTAATCTGTCATTTATACAGGGCTGCTTGTCAGATATGCACAATATATCATAAATTCTGCTTGTTTTAAGATAGTTAATGAACTTAAAATATACAACCCCAGACTTATTAGTACTTAACCAATATATTCGAAAATGTATTTAATAGTACGTAACGTACTTGCTACTAGAAATGTACAATTACATAAATATATTAATTGGAAGTGTACCGAGTGGCTTTCAAAAAGGGAAATGTGCAGTGACTGTAGTTTTTCAAATTGGTAAAACCTTATTGGATGAATTGGGCAAGAGTGTTTTAACTTGCATAATTTTACGTAATTTTTGTTACATAATGTAAATGATTACCTAATTTAGTATAATTTGTGAAGCTCATAACACTTTAAATCACATAATTTTAACCAAAAACACTTTTAATTTAAAAGAGAATATGGTAGTTTTCTGGCTGGCTGGAAAAACATTCCAGATGTTGTTCACAGGCTTGTAAAATGTAAATTATTCACCTAAAATATCTAAAGTAGCTAATTATTCACTAATATCATCAGTTTTATAATTATTAATATAAACTAGAGATTTTTAGAAAAGAAAATATAAAAAATGTATAAATGCATGTGTATAAGTTCTTATAAATTCTTATATTAGTTCCACGCTATGAAATTGGCTATAAACGTGTCAAAACCGGATAAAGTGCAATTTAGGAAAACAAAAACAGAGACTTCCTTTAGCCTTAAATGAATAATACAGTAATAACGCATAAGAAACAAGCGTATTAAAATGTTCAGGTTTATTGTACTCGCGTATTACAGCGTAGATTACTGTAAAATATTTTCGATAAGTTTAATGAAGGAGTGGGTTACTTTCAGTACAATAAACGAGCTATTTTATTTTTAACTCACTTAAGTAGTATGGTCTTGAGTTCTGGAACGCCTGACTGACAGTAAATAGATTTTATTACCCAAAATAGGAATAACATTGATAAGAAATGTCAGCAAAAACACGTCCTGTAAAATAAACTCAGATTATATAAGTCACAACTGTGTGAGATTTACATTTCTTAAAGTTGTTTCAGCTCGTTAAACTAAACTTCCATACTCACAACACATTTTTTTACACTTTACTAGAAATGCTTCTAAGTTTAAAAAAAAACACACAGCGTAAAAGTGCGTTGTATTAAAGACTATTTTCTATACAAGCTACAAAAATATAAAAGTATTGTCAAACTAAATTATGAAAGATGTAAATTTTAAAAACCGTTATTTTAAACATGCACAGCGTATATGACCGACAAAGTTTTTTTTTTTATTACTAAACACGAAGTTAAAGAACTGTTGTGAATGAAATGGTAAGAGATTTGCGCTATAGTGTTTTCTTATATATATTTTTGTTACCTGTAATTTCTGTTAAAGTCGTACTGTTATGTTTTATTATATAACTGTATTGTATTCTTGTTCTTCCATATATACTTAGAATTAGCATAATAACATTTCCTTAATCTTTACAAGTTCCATATTCTGGAATCTTAGGAATATTTAATGACTCATAGGAAAAAATTAATTCATAATTAGTTTTAAATTTACTCAACTAACCATACTTCAGAATCTCCATTATGTCAAATAGTACTTCACTTCTTCTTGTACATTACTAAATATGTGTTTTTTAATTATTTTTAATACCAACGCTACTTTTGATGTGTTGTGATTGTAGCTTTCCCTGTGAAAACCAGGGACTTTTTCAAAGGTTAATCACAATATTTGTTCATCAAAACGTAAACAAGCGAGGATGAATCTGGTACGGCGATCTAAGGTCGTGCGAAATCCGATGTCCGGCAACAGCAGAGGTGGCGGATATCGGAACGCCTGCGGTGCGTCCGACGATTATAACGGAATGAAGGAAGAGAGAGGGTGTTAGGGTTCCGGCGAAACGGACGTCCGGCGATACTGGCTCAGACCGAGGGTTACGAGCAGATTTTGCTGGTAATTAGTACCTCCGGCTCGCGTGGAAACTGTGATTGTGATCCCCGGATAACTCTTCCGTCGCCCCTGGTGCGTTTCCCGTTGATGATGCACGCCTCTGATACGACCCGATGTTCTTTTTTCATTTTCCGAAATGGTTTTGTTTACTACCCTACAGCTGTGTATCCCTCACAGATCACGAAGTGTCGATATGCATGTGTCCGTTAAATTAAAGAAACCTTTAAGTAGATTATATATGTACGTTCGAACGCAGTGCCCCTTTTTCGTGCTCAAAAGGTCACCAAAAAAAACTAACCCCCTAAATTTATCAAAATATTAAGGCAATTTCTTCACAAATTCTTATCAAGCTATTTGTACAAAATCACCGTAAAAACTACATAAAATGCGTTGTTAAAATTTAAGGAATGCAAATGACTGTAAATAAAATAAAAAAAAATAATTTCCAATAAATTTAAATGACCAATGACTACTTCTATTGTGAAATTCTATTTCAAATTCATGAAAATTTTCATTTCGATTTAAAACAACAAATCCATGAAATTATGTTAGTAATTCAAATTGTATATATTCCCAAATGTTTAATTTAATATCGTTTTTATCAACAGCTGTTATGATATTGAAATGAACTTTTTCTTCTCGAACAAAGCAATTAACTAAATGAAAATTATATTCATTATAGTAACTATATAACATTTCCAAAAGATATTCTATTTAATAAATTTAATAAACTAATGAAACTTCATAAATGTTTATGTCGAGTACAACACGATCTAATTTAAAATGTATATACACATTTCCAAATTAAATGTATTAAATTTGACGATTCTTTATTCTATATCTTTCATTGCACTTTCTATAGAAATATTATCCATCATTATATACTTAAAAAAATAATAAATATTTAATATAATGTAATTATGGTTTCATTTCTAATTTTCCAGGTATTTCAGAAGAATCAAAGTCAAATAATTTTTCATACTCATCTCTTTTTTCTAACACAATTTTTTTCAGTTTATTTGTTTGTATTGGAACAAATAATGGATAATTTGGTTCGTAATAAATTGTTACACGAAAGAAACCCTAGGCTTAAATGAAGCAATAATACTAGTTTCTCTATGAATGCATTCATCATGTTTTAGAACCATGCCATTTGCCAAATTATATTGAATATTAATTGTTTCAATTGGAGTTATTTTAGGAATTGTATCAGCCCGATGAAGTTTATTTTTTTCTCTAAGACTTTTCTTTGTGTAAAATCTAAAATTTTGCCAATAGAGTCTGATTCATCAATCAGATCATAAATGCATTTTATTTTTACTCTGTTTGTAACCTTATCTGATTTAACTGATATATTATTGTTTTATTTGGCTCCAGCCAACATTTTGTTAAATGGAGAAATATTTTTCATAGTTTTTCCGAGATCTTCCGCATTATATTGACCAACAGGGATTTCTACTACATTTTCTACCCCCATTTTGATCTAAAACATATAGCTTATTATTTTCCTGTGTAATGTTAGGTGTTAAAAATGTTGTGTAAAACTGAATGAGACCAACCGAATTTTCTTCTCTTACCAGTCTTTTAATAAAGATTGATTTCTTGTCTGTTTACCTAAATACTTTATTCATTTACATAGAAAAATTATATTATAGTAAAATGACTTCTAAACCTAAAGAGATAGATTGGGACATAAAAATTAGAATGCCAGACAATATTATTTTTAAAAAATGCCATGGATAATTGTTACCTGATAATATTTGTTGTTTATTAGTCGGACCAAGTTCATGTGGCAAGACTACACATATGATTGATAATTTTATATATTCTCCAGGATGGGTAAATTTTGGTACTTTAAACATATGTTCAAGAAGTTTAAATCAACTAAAATATATTGCTTTAAGAGAAGATACTGATGCAGCAATTAAAAAAAAAAAAAAAAAAGAACCAGTAGCATATATTTTTGTTCAAATGAAGAAATGGTTGATCATTGTTTTAACGATTCTGTTGTTTTTTGATGATGTTATACTAGATAATGAAGATATAAGAGATTATTTTACTTGTGGCTGACATACAAATATTTATTGTTTTTATTTAGCTCAAACTTACTCAAAAGTGACGAAACAATTAATAAGAGATAATGTCAATATTCTTTGTATATTTCCACAAGATTATGCAAACCTTACATATATTTATAGCGATTATGTTGGTCGTGATGTGTCATTTGAAACATTTAAAGAAGTTTGTTCAAAAAATTGGGATAAAGACTATGGTTTTATTACTGTAGATATGATGTGTAAGTTAAATGATGGTCAATATTGTCATAATGTTAAAACACTTTTAAAGGTTTAATTTAATTTATAAAATATTACCATTTTAATAACGGTAGCATTATTTTATACATTATTTACCTTTAATTTAAAAAAAAATATAGTATAATCTTCTTTAACATCAAATGATGTAAGCAAATCAGTTTTTATATATATATATATTGTAAGCCCAGTTTTAGGATAATTAGTAGTACATTGTAATTCAGTAATTTGTTTGTAGTCATTTCATTTACAGTGTTTCTTTTATCATAAAAATTTATGAAGTTTGATTACCACACAAATACACTTTTTTTCTCACTGTACTTTCCTACTATAAGAATAATATTTATTCTATTACTGTACTTTGATAACATTCTAAATTAATACCATCATTAAGTGAAATTGTATTAGCCACATTTCTTAGTCTTTTATCTTTAAAATCTACGTTAATATCTTGTGCTAAGTATTGTAACCGGCATATAGCCCTTAAATGTAAATAAATAACACACACACACACACACATATATATATATATATATATATATATGTTGTAAATACTGTAATTTATGTTAGGATAGTCGTAGAAAGTCAGTTGAAATTGCATTGTGATTAGGATTGTTTGTTTTATGTGACTCAATTGCAAAACTTTTTTAAAAGTAATTAATGTGTAATTTAGTTTTGCGTACTGGCGAGAAGCGCAGTATGAACAGAGGATTGTGGCACTGTGTAATGGCAGATTGACGCTTAACACAGCAGGGGAGGGAAAGTTAGGAAAACCGGGGGTGAAAGTGAGCGAGCAACCTTGAGCCGACGAGGGACGCGCAGCTGGGATGCTGAAAATTAGGGCACTGGGAGGCGTGGCTACGGCCACCCCCTGCTGTGCAATTTAATATTACCTTTATGGTTATTCGTCAGAAATTGATCACATTTTGTAAATAAGTTCAAAGGGATATTAATGTGAATGTGTGTGAATTTTAAAAAGATGCAAAAATTTTATATAGAGGAATGTCAGGATTTGTTGTTGTCGTCACCCACGAGAGACGCGATTGGCTGAAAGTTAAAAAGGGGGGGGGGGTGGTCCTAGGAGAGTTCGCCACGTAGGCGCGAAGGCAAAAGTTATGGGGGACTCCGGTGGCGACCTCCGTGAAGGGTGGACGCGTCGCGTGGAGTCACCGCGGACGTTTGTGGGAAGCCGCGGAGAAAACAGACTTCTGCTGCAACGCACACGAAGAGCGGACGCGTCTCGCGGGTCAATTCACGGAAATTCGCGGGAAGCCGAGCATAAAACTGATTCTGGCCGCGACCGTCACGACGAGTGGATGTGTGTGCGTGTCTCGCGAGTTACACCACGGATATTCGCGGGAGGTCTTGATTAAAAGCTTTAAAACGATTATCAATATAGCATATCATCTCTCGTGGGACTGACGAAACAAGTTCGGGATTTCCGAAGTATCGAAGGGCGTAAACTGCCGGTGTTTTAATCAATAATAATAGATCCCCACACTTCAATAAAAGAGAGAGGATATAACAGCATGGAAGAAAAACTTTATCCAACGATTGCTTATTTCTAGTTAAAGTTGTTACAAAATATTGAACTGTGGGAGTGTTACAGATTTTTTAATTTGATATTCAAACCAACTACGTTCTTTAGTCCAAGATTTCTTTAAAACTTTTCCAATGATATCCATTATTTACTAAATGATATTTTTATCTTATATTCTTAAGAATAATTATACTCAAAAACCATACCAATAAACACAGTTGTACTGTTTGTTACACTGAAAGATTGTAGAATTTGAAAAAGTATCTTATCCCCAGATAATACATAAAATGAATTAACCACACCAACAGCTGAACTTATAGTACTGTTCTGATATAACTCAATCGAATCTTATCTTTATATATTTCTGGTTTTATTATCATCTCTTTCCAGCATAAATATAAATTCAGACTGGTTATGGTCTACAGAAAGTTTATCATCTTTTGCATTATATTTTCCAACTAAATGAATAATTTCAACTTTATTCATTTGAAAATAATCGTGATTGAAAAGTGTATAATATTATTGTAATTTATTTAGTATTTCATTCTTCTATTTTTAAGTTAGCTAGCTGACCCAAATTTTGTAATTTATCATTAATTAATTCTTTATCTAAAAATTGTTTACTAACAGCATCTTTTTTATCAGTCGGATCATCAACTAAAACAACTCTGAGGTCTTTAACACTAACATAACTATCAGTCAAACGAATGTAGTTTTTATATTGAGAATTTAAATCTGAAATTCTTTTATTAATCTTTGAAACACCTGTATCAACGTCTGTTTATAAAGCAAAAGTATCATGCATTCTAAATCTTTAACTAAAGAAATATATATAGAGTTTATACTTGAAATGCATGTATCAAAATGTATAGCAAAATTATCATATTTGAATCTATACCAACCCATGATTTTGTTATCACATTTCCAAACAAAGAAATTGTATTTTAAAATTTAAATTTTCAAGATAGATGGTCCAGTACTATAACACATAAATGACTTCAAATAACTTCATCAAAATGTTGTATTTTTTTAAAAGATATTTAACATTTAAGTGGAGGAGTACCACCAAAAGAAACAAATAAATAATTATTATTTTCTTTCCAGTCACAAACCCAGTGTGTACCAGAATTTTTAAAAATATCTAACTTTTTATTTGGATATTTAAGTAATTCATCAATAATAAACACACCCCGAAAATGTTTCTTTTTTTTTTTTTAATTTTTAGTTAAGTTATTCAATATCAAAATTACTAGGTGGAATTTTTTTCTTCGAAATTTTTTGAACCTTTTCTTGTTTTTCCATTTCCAAATTATGTTTTTGTTGTTCTTCTAATTCTTGATCTTTTTTTAGCATTACTTACATATGTAGCAATAGATAATGCACAACCAACCAACACTCCGAGAGCTCCTAATGCCGCAAAAATTAACTGTAAAAACATACCTTTATGAACTGTAAATCCATTACTATACTTCATTTCTTTCGATAATGTTTTCAGTTGTGGTATAGAAATAGTAAGACTCATTCCTTGTCCATCAATTAATTTTTTTTTTTAAGGACAAGTTGTTCATTTGGCAAAAAGAATTTTAATATAGGTTGTTTTTTGACAAAAGAACAACTTGATCATGCAGTATGGCGGATGACTAATTTTGGTGACTACCTCTCCCCCCTCTTGGCTTGACTCCCCTCGCCATCATTCAGACCTTATGCTACCCCCATGGTATTTTCCCACATTGTCCTATCACGATATTTGGTGTTACTGTGGAATGTCATTGCAGCTATAGCAACTACATACAAAGCGAGTCGTATTTAATTGTACGATAGGCACTGTCCATAGAAAAGGGATGCCGTTGGCCGGTGGGTTTTCTCGGGGATCTCCCGTTTATCTCCCCCTTTTATTCATGTCACACCTCCCCAGCACTAAAGACCTCGATGTTATGCGGTGACCAAAATCCCTCATTCATTCATGATTATTGTCAACGTGTCTTTGTGTTGAGGCTTATGTCATTTGACTGTGCCAATCAGAATAAAGTTACTGCAACCATCACACGTCTGTGATTTGACGATAGAACTCCAATGCGCTGAGAGTTATATACATACAATCACTTACCACTAGGGTCATGAAATTTTTGATAAAAAGAATTTTGCCTCACTTTGTTTTAGGGCCTTACGTGCACACCTGGTGTTCTGTTTCATGGTTATTGGCTGCGTGTCTTTGTGAAGTGAAGTCTCCCATTTGACTGTGCAAATCACATTAAAGTTACTGCAACACCACATGTGCGTTGTCTGGTGTAGAACCTGAACACGTGTGAGAGTTAAAACATCAAATCGCGGAGTATGAAGCAGAACTGCAGATGTGAACGTAAGGAACTGGAACAAACTGGGGAAAAATTATTTTCGCGATAAGTTCATGACCCTACTGGCCATGCAACACGATGTCACAAACATTTATAAACAAAAATTCATGGTCCATAGTAATTATTGAACAAATCCATTGCCTGCAGCAAGCCACGATTTTGTTGGCGAAAGAGAAGGATCGACCGGGACTACAGTCGTTTGGAGCCTTAGTGTGTTGTTAGAAAACAAGTTAAGACTTAAATTAAAAATTAAGAAAAACAGACACACAGGATACTAAATTTCAAATTGACCAGACCAGTAGAATTGCTCACATTCACTTAAAAAAAAAAAAAAAAACTATAAATGAGCTGATGTTCTTTAAACGGCTGAATAGGTTTCCTTAAATCATAGCCAGAACACTCTCGATGAAGTCACCTTTCAAACAAAAACAAACTAAGTCAAAATTGGTTCATTCGTTTAGTAGCTACGATGCCACAGACAGATACAAAGACGGACACGTCAAACTTGTAACACCCCCTACATTTGGTTTCCCATCGCTGAATTAATTACGGTTGCAAACTGCACTTATTTAAACGTAGTAAGTACAACATACTGTTGATATTAATCACGTGATCAGATTTACTTAGTCGTTGAATTTTAACGGTTTATTCCGAGCGTACGAAAACTCCAAGAGTTGTACGTTGGCAGCCTAAAAGTCGTGAAATCTGCAGAAACGGTATATTTCAGTCATCGTATACCAAGTTCGAATAGTGCAGAATATAATTTTATACTGGTACAATTTAAGTATACGGCATTGCAATTGCGTACTAGTAAGGTAAAGTGTAGAAAACATAATAAAGTTAACCATAATGAAAACATATTTTCTCTTGTGTACTTATGCGGGAGTCTATGTTTGTTTACTTTTTACACGCTGTTTCGTGTTTATTGTCTGCTGGTGGCCATATATCCTGCTCCTGAACAGAGTAAATCTGAGTAGATCTGGTGAAGGGATCGGGTTGAATATTTAGATATTTCAAACGAAGGAAGACTGAACTTGCACCAGGTTTTCGAACGGTATCAAACAATTTCAACTCAAACGAGTAGGTCGAGTAGGGTTTTCGAAAGCGTCTAAAGCCGCCCCGATGAGCCAGTTGAAAATTCTTCGCACGCACCGCTCATGTTTTGGCCCGCAAACCTCTCCCTCCCGTCTTGGGGTAATATCCTGCGAACCACTTCCAGTACACTCCAGTGAGGAGGAAAAATGAGAGGGGGACAAGCAATTCGGGGTCGATTCGGGCTCCGTTACGCGAAACTCCATCCAGCACCGTATTTACGGCGCAACCTCCGACGCATCCAAAGCTTCACATTTCTCTCCTTCCCTGTGCTGTCGAGCCAGTTGCACGACTTCGGACTGCAGTTCACTTGTGGACCGAGTTCCTGTTACTATATTTCTGACCACTTCACTGCAGTGAGTAGGGCCCGTGCATTTATATGTGCATTTTTAAGTTGATCAGTAAAATAAATTGTCTCTGAATGTTAGTTCGTTTCTTGTTAATTAATAGAGGCCTGAAAATGTCGCGTTTTTTTTTTTTTTTTGGCACAAGCTATAATACCAGCAACTGTAAGTTCATGTCACTTTCACGATTGGCCCTTGACTTATTTGACACCTCGTGTAAGTCGCTGAACCAATAACAAAAATATAACTAAATGCAGGCCCATATTACTGTATCAGCGAGCAGCTAGTGAACAGCTGCTGCGGACTTGAGTGCACTATACTCTTAGAAGCTAGTCTACAAGTTATTGAATCCGCGAATTTTTCCTGTCTCTATAAATTTTAAATGAACATAATGAAATAGAATGTGGATCAATTAATCCTTTGCACAAAGTGTTTTCGGTTAAATATATCCCGACAGTAAAATACGCCCACTAAAATGACCAATAACTGTAAATCATTGCCAGTAATGTGGCGTTTTGCTGTATCAATATTCCAAATCTCTAAACAGGGTGAGTCAGGAGGAAAGATACATGCTTTGAGGGTTGATAGTACTGGTGATTCTGAACAAATTGTTTCTAATAAACATATGCCCTTTCCTAAACAGTTTCAGAGAAACCGAATGAAAACAACAAGGAACTGGATAAGTGCAGGAAAACAGTGATAAGATAGTGATAAGATAAGTGAATTACGCTACTGTTATCTTATGTTGTGTGTAATTTTGAACATTTACACACGGTGGCGCTCTAACCATGGTACAGTTGTTTACCTCAGCCTCAGTCCTACAGTGCTTGCCCTAGTATTGGGAACTACAGTGTTGTTATATGTACATTGTTCAGTGTAGTCAAAAATGCCACAGGTCTTCGCACATGCAGAGTATGCTGACATGATGTTTGTGTACGGTTTCTACGATGAGAATTCCAGAGCCGCTGTTCGTGAGTACGAACGACGATTTCCTAATCGCAGAGTTCCAGATATTAGGGTGTTTAGCAGGGTGTTTTCAGGATTGCGTGACCGTGGTACGCTTTCCAGCGTAAATGTTGCATCCGAACGTCCCGTACAACAAGCTCTTAATGGAGTTGAGAACATTCTTCAGGTACTAGACTGCATCCCAACAACTATCTCGAGACGAATTGCTACTCAACTGTCTATCAGAGCAGCAAAATGCGTTGAAGTTGGTGGTTGAGTGTTTGAACATGTTTTGTGAAGAAATGTACACAATTAAACAAAACATACTATAACAGTAACGTGATTTACCGTCACCTGCACATTTCCCGTTCCTTGTTATTTTCATTCGGTTTCCCTGAAACGGTTGAGAAATGGTTATATGTTTATTAGAAACATTTTGTTCAGATTCACCAGTACTATCACCCCTCAAAGCATGTACCTTTCCCCCCGACTCAACCTGTATATAAAATGACGTGCCCCACTCACTCACCTATCAAAGCACAGCCTAAATCACTGGACCTAGAGAGAGGAATTTTTGAGGGTGGCTTCACCTTACGCCGTAGACACCAACTAAGAAGGGATTGTTAAATTAATTAATTATTATTGAGGTGGAAAGAGGTGAAATATTTTTCAATTAATCCTCTATAGCTAGGGACAGTACGTTTTCGGGAAAATATTTCTGCACCATACTTAGAGACACTGGAAAATCGCGAAAATGTTTAAGATAGTCTCCAATAAACTGTAAAATATTAACCGTGACACGTGTGAACAGTTTTGGGACAAATCACACACACTGTGTGTTCAAGCTGTACCGTTCTAACTGGGTTTGTTGAAGAGAGAAACAATGCTTCAAATAAATCGTAACCAATGTCATTACGAAACAGTCAGCGCTATATACCATATGTTGGAGCCTAGCAAATAGTCAACCATTCCCGCGATTTTCCAGTGTCTCTAACCATACTTCGTTTCAATGCCAAACGTCACACCTGGGTATCTGCTCCGTGTTCAATAATTGGTAAAGACGGGAAAAACCCGCGGGTTCGCTGACATATAGGCTAGCCTCCAAGAATGTGTGTGTATTCAAGCAGAGAACAGCTCTTCATTGGCTGCTCGCTGACATAGTGAAATGGGTCCGCATTTAATTACGTTGTCATTATTGGCTCATCAACTTGAAGATGGTGTCAAATAAGTCAACGGCCAATTGTGAAGGTAGCTCGAACTTACAGTTGCTGGAATTATAGCTTGTGTCTGAGATAAAATGCGAATTTTTCAGGTCCCTAATGAATGGATATTTTAACTCCCAAGTTCTTGGGTTTATCTGCAAATCACATACTTGTAATGCCGCAGTTATCATAGTTCTGTTTGGCGCGGTCAAATGAGTGACGTCTCTACATACACACACGGCTAGTAACTATGCAGCAGAGCTAAATGTGTGCATGTAAGGCATTGAAACAGTATGCTGCAAAAATATTTTTGCGAAATCTTCCAGTTCCAATCGATAGCGGTTAAACCCGTTGAGATATTGAGGTGATTTTTGCTTTAAAATAGATGTCGGGATGGTTTTTTTTAATAGGACTAAACTTACGTACATAACCTATTTCAAGATTTTTTAAAATTAGGCAATTTATGTGGTGAAAATGTGGTGTTTTTATATACGCGCATATTATTGTCAGCTGACATATGAGTTAAGTTTGCTCCGATAAAGCGTTTTCTAAACATTAAACTGTACATACACGTGTTATCTACTTACATCGCGTGACTTATAGACTTCGCGTATTGTTCATTGGACGTGCATCAAATCTGGTAAGCACTGTCGAAAATTACTGTCATTGTTTCATTATTTGTTTTTCTCCATTATATTATTGCTATGATGTGAAATTCGAAGACAAAAATTTAAAAATTCTGAACAAAAGATATGCTCTTGTCTTCGTATGTGAGACTGTATTTTAGGTTTGTGATCACCACTTGACTGTCAGTCCGCCTGAAGACCGGACGTCACTACCTGCGCGCCTAAGAAACACCTGTATTCTTCTGTGTTTTAATTTTTGTTTCTTCTAGTCCTATTTGTGACGTCACTGTTTGTGTGTAACATTGTGTTTGTCTTAATTGTTGTTGTGCTGTCTTATTTTTGGTATCGTGAGTTTTCTCAGTTTTTTTTTTTTTACTTCAAATTATCGTTTTGTTATTTTTTTATGATTTCATACAATTCTTATTACAATTTTTCGGGTTTTGTTATTCAGCCGATTCTGTTTATTTTCGTTATATTGTTTTACTCGCTTCGCTCTTAGTTTTCTGAGACAACACACCCTGCAATAATGTATGTCCCCAATATGTCACTGAGTCAAAAACATAATTTATTTGCAACATCATCATCCTCACCATTATCATCATTAGTCTTCTGCGTAAAGGCAGGATTTCGCATGATAGTTCTCCATTTTCTCCAGTCTTCCGCCGTCCTCTTCAGGTTAGGGTAATTTCCGCTTTCTTTGATGTATGTGTTATTCTGTATCGTCTTCTTCCTCTCAATCTCTTCCCACGAACTAGTCCTTCTATAGCTTATGTTAGCAAGCAGTTCCTTCTCAGTGAGTGCCCTATCTGTTACTTCTTCCTTTCATTTTCCAGAGTTCTTTTTCTCTCACCAACTCTTCGCAATACTTCTTGATTGGCCACTCTTTCCATCCGACTTATCTTTCCCATCCTCCTCTACATCCACATCTCAAAAATCTTCCAGCCTTTTCTCATCTTCGCTTATTAACGTCCATGTCTCTGTTCTGTATAGTGCTACACTCCAAACAAAGCACTTGGGAAGTCTTTGCCTTAGTTCTCTATCTAGTTTGCTGCATGACAACTTACGTCTATTAGAGGTTACCTTTGCTGTCGCAATACGAGTGTTTGTGTCTTGTCTATAGAGCGTCATCTTATGTTATAAGAAACTTTTGAATTCTGATTAGTCTGCAAGAAAAGGTACGTTTCATAGAATACGGCTTGCATGTGAATGCATTTTTATCATTACTAAAAACTCGCCTTTTTGTATCTTATTAATTGCCTGCTAATGTATCACAGAATTTTATTTATGTTTACAACGTCATCATAAAGTGACTTTAGTCTACCCAGATAGAAATAATGCTCGTTTTTATTTTTTATTCAGGTTTGTGCAGTTTCTTCGATGGTATTTGGAAAATTATCTTAGCTTCATGTGAATTAAATACTTACTGGAGGATTTTCAGTAATTTATGAAAGTAAATTATCGTGGGAACTCAACTCACAATTTTCTCAGACTGTTTCTCATAGCATCAGCAATAAATTTGATTGTTTGATTATGTGCCATCTGAGTACTGAAAAATATATTATCTAATCCCGTCATGACAAGTTATTTTCTAACGTTAACACGTTGTTTATTTTAAAACCAAGATCCACGGTTTCTATAGAATAAAATACGGTTTTTACAACGTTAAACATTTGACAACATTTTTAGTTTTAACAGCACCTACTCTATATGTTATTATCTAACAAAGTGTTCTTTTAACTCGGCATTTTATACACTACCATAAAAAAAACTGAGTACAGAGTTGCACTATACTGATGTTTTGACTGAATTTATCAGTAGGAAACGAGTAAAGAAAAGTAGTGGAACTGTTTTGCGTCCAAACGAAAGTGAAATTTTTTAAAACTTTGTAGATCATAGTACGTGTATTTATAAACAATTGTTATATAAACCGTTCAGGGTAAAGTGAGCACTTCATAAAGTTTTCTTTCAGCCGTTTTGCAGCCATCTTAACTATTTATAATACGAGAACTTCAGTGTAACTAAAAACTAGAGTAAACGTTTCAACACACTCAAACATTTACATAAATTGACCCAATAAAACATGTTTTTAATTAATTACAAGTTCTGCTGAGTGTTCAGTTTATAGTGAACAGCCTACGTTAGGGGATTACATTCTAATCCAAACATATTAAATATGTATCGATTTTAAGGGCACCGCCTCCCTGCATGTTAGAGGCTCAGAAGTGACGCAATTATAACGGCGATCACGAAGCGCGCATGAGGCCGCGGTGGCCGAACGGTTAGACAATTAGCCTCCTACCAAAGCGATCCGGGTTCGATTCCCGACAGGGTCGGTCCCCTGATTTTCGCATGTGGGAATCGTGCCGGACGATGCTGTTCGTCGGTGGGTTTTCTCGGGGATCTTCCGTTTCCCCCGCTCTGTCATTCCGACGCTGCTCCATACTCACCTCATGTCATCCCTCACCAGTGCTAAAGACCTCAATGTTAAGCGCTGACCAAAATCTCTCACTCACTCACGAAGCACACGTCAAATGCCGCATCACCACAACGAGCTAAACAGTGAACTAGAATGCAAGACTCCAGTCGATATATTTTTACAATAGAGCTCCATGTGGTGACAATATAATCTCCTTGTTGTAAAGTCTGCAGGAAAGTTCAGTGCGCCTTTCTGAGTTTTGTATGCAACCGGTTAGTACATTTTGAAGTACGGGAGTCTGAAAAGGCCGGTTTTAGTTATGTTAGGGACTTGGAAAGTATTTATAACAAGCATGTTCCGTTTCTGTCCGAAGCGTGTTTTCTGTTAGTATGTTAGCACAATGGGCGTAGGTGGAATAGTTTAAATTTTATTTACGAACACACTGCAACGATTTTGAAGCGGCACACTTAAGGGACTACCGCAATTTTCATCACTATTTTTTTATTTTTTGTTTGCACCAGATATTTTTTTCTTATTTTAGACACAAAATTTTACTAAATTTGGCTCTTATGAAATTTTTTTTATGTCTCATAGTTTTCACTAATGGCTTGTTAGTCACATTTTGCATGTTTCTGTTTTAAGGACTACACTAAAACCAATTTATATACCAAACTCAAAAAAATCACAGTGGATAAAGACATTGCAGGCTACAATGGCATGCTCATAAAAATAAAGAATAAAAATTATTTGTATTTTTAAAAAGTTATGAAATTTTTTTAAATTTTATTTTCAGTTTCAAAATTATTTTTAATACAAATAATTTTTATTCTCTATTTTTTTGAGCATGACATTGTAGCCTGCAATGTCTTTATCCACTGTGATTTCTTTGAGTTTGGTATATCAGTTGGTTGTAGTGTAGCCCTTAAAACGTAAACATGCAAAATATGACTTTAACACACCATTACGCGAAAACTATGAGAGATAAAAAAATTTCAAAAGAGACAAATTTAGTAAAATTTTGTGTCTAAAATAAGAAAAAAATATCTGGTACAAATAAAAAATTAAGAAACGGTGATGAAAATTGCAGTAGACCGCGCCCTTAAGGGTGTTCAAGTGCTATAAAATCATAATTTTATATTTTTATGAAGTATTGTTAGTTTTGTAGACGATACTTGTGAGTGCAGTTTCCTCTTACGAAACAATTTTAGCTCTCATTGCTTTCTCAGAACGGCACGTCAAAGTAAAAATTTGCTTGTTCCACTGCCATGCAAATAGTGAAAATCAACTGCCCTACTTAAACAAAATAATTCACTGTGGTCTTACATACCAAGAGCTATGCAATAAAAACATTTAAAAACCCACAACGAAATATTTTGAATTTTAAAAAAAAATCGCAAAAATACAGAAAAGTTGTAGCAAATTCTGCAGTTTTTTTTCAAATACAAAACAGTTTGTGGGATTTTTTGAAATGTTTTTTTACGTAGTCCATAGTATGTTATTTCAGTGTGAATTATTTCACGTACGTAAGTCAATTGGTTTTCACTATTTGCATGGCAGCAGAACATGCACATTTTTACTTAGACGCACCGTTACGAGAAAACTACCACAGCTTAAATTATTTCGTAAGAGTTAACTGCACTCACAAGTATTGTTTTCAAAACTAACACTATTTCATATAAACATAAAATTATGACTTTATCGTACTTGAACACCCTTAATGTATACATTTTACCAATGGATGTAATTTACAAAGAAACGTGAAAATTTTAAATGTCGTGAATTGATCCCAACTGGACTGCATACGAAAACCAGACAAAGTTTTCCACAAGTTCCCGCATCAGCATATCCAGTAAATTGACGGTTATATTCGAAGCTCCGCTATATGGCAGGGCCTGGATCAAAAAGGACAGTAACATGTGGACCAACTAGAGGGTTTCTGCCAGGCACTCAGAGTGACCTTGACAGCAAGCTATTCGAGGAAGAAATTGTTTCTACTCGTTCTGATGGGTCGCGGCTTAGGTCCAATTCACTTAGCTCCTTCGCCTCCACTTATAACGATCACGCTTCCCCCTCGCCCTCTTCTCTTTGGACATGTTCGCTTCTTTCGCGAGATTACTGTTACCAGAGCAAGCTATGGAGGGAAAACGTAATAATCACAAATTGAACTCCATTACATTTGACAGTGGTTTTCACTGCGGTTACTTTTGTACGGCGCCCTATCTGGCATTACAGTGAGAAACTGTGATGATGACTGCAAGAAAGTCTGAAATTCAACACTACCTCGATAAACTTAAGTTGGAAGAACATGTATATTTAGTAACTGTGCATCATCCCCATTAAGAAGAAACAGTTCCTTCCATACTTGGGGCTGGTGAAATATTTTGCCAAACTCAGCTTTCAAGATTTTTATGTTACGGTTTATCCGTCGGCAAAACATGAGTTGGCATCCCTTGAGTAATATTATTAGCACAAGTTATGCAGGAAAGTAACTATTTCCTCTTGGATGTTAATAATTAAAAATGAATAAATGCAGTTTAGGTAAAAAATTTAATATATTTTATTGTTTTTTATATTAATTGAATTGTTTTGCTGTTAAAGTGTTTTCATTTTCGTCACAGTTCCTTTTATAGGAGAACATTGTGGAAAAAAAGAGTATTTGGGTGGAATTGTGAAAACTTCCCAGCATTCGCCTGGCGAACATTCAAAACCTATAATATTTATCCGGTGTTGGGGATATAACTAACCAATACCTAAAAATTAATAATTCGACGTTGTAAGTGACTTATCCCTATTGACTATGGAATCTACGAAGGACTAAATTGTGCATTACTTAAACATCTATGCATGTAACCAGTGATGCATCTCTCAATTTTCAGTTCTTCAAAATACAAACAAAATTTAATGTAAGCTAATTTGTGTCGTGCTTGAACTTCAACTGTCAAATTAAGGGTCATTGTGAATTTAAGAGATTTATATTTAATTTACTCTGACCTTTGCCCTCCTCAATTTGCCACACGAGATAATATCGGTTTACGTTAGTTTACTTTATGAATGCACTGAGAAATTGTGAACATACTTGATTGACATTGTAGTAATGGTGAGTATTGCCACTATTTAACCTTCGAATATGTCAACAAACATATACACTGAAAATGTGAGGAAAAATTAACTGTGACACGGGTATTATTATTACTAAACGTTTACGATGCATTACATAAATAAAATTTACCTTTGACTCATTGCAACAATGCTCTCATTTATTGAAAAAATATATATATATTTGTCTTTAAATTCATTCCATTCTTAACAAAAAAACCATTCAAGATCTGAAATAAAAAAAAAACTAGCCTCTATTTTTATATTTTGTAAAAATTCTTTCCGATATTTGTAATGTTTTAAACATAAGTGTTAAACATAGCCACGTCGTCAACAACACCAACATTACGAATGACACAGAGAAGCGAAATGTGGCGTTATAGCATGCATTTTAGAGAGTGTGTTATTTTTTAAATTACCAAGTTGAACTTAAAATGTTCTCAGCCCTCAACACTCAGTAATAAATTAAATGTATTATACTGTTGCGTGGAATTGTATTTTGCATTGTTACACTACAGAATCTGGCTAGTAAATAAGTGTGTAGTGCAAGTGCCACGCCAAATGCAAATTGTAGGAAATTAATAGAAAACTGACACTGTTGTTGTTTGTGTTCCAGGCGCCAAAAGCCGCCACTGATGACGTCACGATGAACTGAGGCATGAGGCCAATCAGAATGCCGGCAGCTGTACTCGTGGTGCTTCTATTGGCGACAGCCTCAACGCGCGGCTCTCCCTTTCTTCAAGGTAAACAACCTGCTACATCTTTATGACAACTATGTGGAAAAATTCAAATTATATGTTTTACTTTACGAAATATTTCATATCCCGTATTGAACTAATCATGAAATATTTTTCTCGCTACACAATAATTATCAAAAAAAGCAAATAATATAATGGAGAACACGTATTTTGTAATACATTTCACAATTTTGTTTAATCACTTCCTGGATAATGGACTTCAATAAAAATTTGTCAGGTTAGTTTTACCTCGCAGTTATATAGCTATATCAGCATGCTTTAATTAAGATAAATGTGCATTTAAAGCTTCAATTTTTTTACCATACGTAGTAATGTCACATTGTTCGTTGTCGCAGTTGGTAAAATATTTCTACAAAAGACGCGTGGTTATCAGAAGCTCAGATTTACAAAAAAAAAATGTTAGCGCTGAATATTTTTATTTCTATGCATACCTCTGTGTATAAACAAAAGCATTTGGCATGTCTTTCTTAGCCCTCCGGAATTATATATTGTAATTATTGGCGTTGGGGTGTAGAATATTTTAGTATATGAAGTTATGCACAAATAATATTTTCTGGAATTAATTACTATAGGTACTGAAAATTTCTAAAGTAAGATCTTTTTTGATTGATCTTTACTTCCACAAAAAAAATCACACCATAGTATTTGACACATCCCACTCGTAATACTGTTTAATGTTATATGGAGGAAAAATTAATGTTATAAAATTTTATTAGCAATACTGTAGTCTTGTTTAAAAAATGGGACACGGTAGAAAATATTTAAAATTACGTTGACGTTTTTTTTTTTTTTTTTTTGTAATTGTTAGTTTTCCGATATAGCTTAGTCAGAGATATAACTTTTGTATCAGCTACTTCTGAGTACTTTGACTGATTTATGGAATTTTATCATTCAACGCCAAGATTTATTTTTATGTAAATTACTTTACGAATTCACATCAAATTAATATATTTCCCATGTCAGGATGGAAAAAATTAACAAACTTAAGCAAATGAGGCGAAAACGCCTCCTCCTTAAACTGTTAGCTGGATTTATTTAAAGGAATCTGTAATAAGCGATTAATTGGTTTGCTATGCTTTTTGGAAAATAATATGAAAGGCAGGTAACAGTTAAGAATGTGATGGTCCCAAAGTGAAGTGGTTAACATAGTATCTCACTTCTTATCTTTATTGTAAATCATAAAATATTCTTGATTTTTAAAAGCTTTTATTTAACTTGCAATGTATGTTTGACCGGGTTAAATCTTACAACTTAATTTTAAAACAGTTATTCTGAACCAATTGAGCTGAAATTTTGGATACATATTTAGTTTGTATGTTTAGCGAAGTGACATCATTCTAAATCCAATATGTCGGACCGCCGAAGATGGTGGACTCCCATGATATAAGTTTTAAAATAAAAGGGTTTGCTGAGAATACGAACAAAATAATTTAATAGTACAAAAATTACAAACTTTTTCATAACTTGCAGTGTTTTTTTTTCGGGTTAAATATTGCAACTGAATTTTAAAGCAGTTATCCTTAATCTATTGAGCTGAAATTTTGCATACACGTATAGTTTGGGTGACAATGCATGGTTAGCTAAGTGACGTCATTGTAAATCCTGTACGGCGGACCGCCCAAGATAGCGGACTGGTTATTTTTTCTGCACTCCCATCAAATGAAAGGGTTTGCTGAGAATAATACGAATAAACCGTAAGTTTCCATACCATTCTCTGTTTTAGTAACCATTTTCTCTATGATAACAGAAAATGGGTATAAGTGGGTACGAAATCTGCTACGTTTTAGGCATCGTGTATTTGGAGCCTAATGACTGTTGTACCGGTTTAGGAAAACTTTAAAAAAGAAAACAATTTTTCCCGAAAATTTTTTGGTACCGCGTTCTTCACCCACCCCCTCCAACCCCGGACCCCTTTTGCCTCCCCCTCCGTGTGTGTGTGTGTGTATATATATATACAGATACACTACCACAGTCTAGCCGCGGCTTTACCTCGCGTGGAATTTTGGAAGTAAAAGCTATGACGATAGGCTATTGTGGTAATGAGATATCCAGGACACGGCAAAAAAAAAAAATTAAAACTTTTCACTTCTAAAGCTTAATGATACAACGCCAGGTTTGTTTATGAGATATCAAGGATTTTGGGAAAATTCATTTTCCCCTTTTTCACTCTTGGGGGGTTACATACGTTTTACAGGAAAACCACTTAAATTGGAAAATGTATTCTATTGCCAGTTGCCAATAATATGTGCGTATATAACATCACAGCAGTTCCCCGTCGACTTGCTTTGTACTGGATTCGATCCAAGAACATCCTACCAGTGATTCAAGCAGCTACGCCACGGTAGGTCCACAGAATTCTTAAGAAATAAAATGGTAATTAATTCAGGCCCGTACCTGAGGATGTATACGTACAACAGGATGGCAAAAAGTAACAACATTTTTATTATTTATCTGTGATCATGCCTGCATTCTGGAATATTTTTCACCTTTCCACCCCTAAACTGTCGAATTTTTAATAATAATTAAATCGCTTGCGTAAGCTTCCTTACTATTAGAAAATTATTGTGATATCTCAGCAGGTTTAAGAGATACAGAGGACAAATTGAAACCACCTTTTATTTTTTAACGCCCTTAGAGATTAAATTTCAAAAAATCCTGAGACCACTTTATAAAGTTTATGGCTAAGCTTCATTCTGCAAAACTGACCTCAATATTTCAAGGGGTTTAAGATTTATTTTGGATTAATAAAAACCACATTTTATGGTTTTCACCCCCTTAATTTTCGAATTTCGGAAAATCGAAAAATATTTTAATGTGCTTTTTTGTATTCGTTATTCTGAACAGTAGTCGTCTTGATATATTTCTAACAATCCCTTCTTAGTGATTGCCTACGACGAAAGGGGAAGCCACTCGTCGGTTTGGCTATGTGTTGATGAGTGAGAGAGTGAGGCAATTTATTTTATATACAAAGATATATATATATATATATATATATATATATATATACAGAGGGCATCAGTGTCCTTCGCGGGCGCACACACTGCCACTCGCCAAAGTTTCATCATATTCCGATGGCTGGTATTTATAGGATCTCGTGCGTTACAGAAAGACATTCATTTTTGTAAATATAGATATCCATGGCTGCGAATGTGGCTACTATGGAGCAGCGAGGCGTGTATATGAAGAGGCACCTAATCAAGCGAAGCACGCAATTAATGATCGCCCGAATCCGTGAAGAGGATGTAAATGACCCTTCGCACCATTGACAAATATTGGGAAAACAATACTCAACTTGAAAACAATACCAATAATTTCAAAGAATCGATTCAGCTGTACATTCTTCTGTAAACCAAGTTGGCAGCTCTAGCTGATTTTAAACGGTTGAATTGTGCAGTTAATTTTTTATTGCATTTACATTTGCTTTCAAACGTACTGCTGTTTGACTAAATACAGCTGATCAGAGTTACGAATGCAACTGTTGTTTTAATTATTGGAAATAATGTTTAGTTTTTGTGGTTCTTCTCTAATAAATCATGTTATACGTATATATATTTTTCATCTCGCAGCCTTCATCGCTCTTTGAAAATAGGCCCACATAGTTTTTCTTTTACTTTGCAACGATGAAGTGCGAGTAGTTTATATTAAACTGGCAACTGAACTTTTGACGTGTTGAAAAACTTTATTCTAAAAATATACTCTTATATTCGCACAGACAAAAATTATTTTGAACATCTAGAGAAATATAGCTTTTTATTTCCCTGTATGAGCATTATTTTTCCATGAGTTTAATTACTGTTTTTTTCTCCTATAAATAGGTAACCTCTCCACCACAAATGGAACATGGCATTGTCACGTTAACTAATTACTTGCACCCATGCATCGTCGTTAAGTCTATGGAAATTATTACTGTCCTGGTGGCGTGCGCTTTGTATCACATATTCTCTCTACGTATTCCCCTATATGCGAGGTCATAGAAGCTGCGAGAGACAGGTAATCGTGTTAAGTGCTTCTGTGATCATACAGTGTCCTGGCTTTGTGGAGGCAGGAATGTTACATGAGCCATGTAACACAGTGCTTACTCTGTGACCATTGAATTGTTTCATTCCAACTTTCCTATATAGTACGAAGATCGGAAGTCACCCCGTTCTAACAAAAAATATGCTATAATATTTTCCTTCGTATTTTTCTTGAGATATAATTTGTAAAACAATGGAACCTTATCTAATATATAAAATTCTCGTGTGTTAGTGTTTCCTTACTCCTCCGAAACGGCTTAACCGATTTCAATGAAATTTTGTATATACATTCGGTAGGTCTGCGAATAGGTTTTTATCTATTTTTATACTCCTAAGTGCTATTGTTTAGTAAATATTTTTAATTTAACAATTTTAGAACCCGGTCGATAACTGTGTAAGTGATAATTGAGGCCATGACTACCTCCCTAAGTGTACCTATAGCTAAGCCATAATCTAAGAAGAGAGATACCAGTCTATCCCCACCAGGTGTCGCTGCTCTATTATTATTATTTATTAATTTCTTTATTATTAGACTTCTTCTTCCACTTATATACCACATCCTTACACACTTGCAATAAGTTATTAATGTGACAAAACAACGTTTGTCGGGGCAGCTAATATATATATATATATATATATATATATATATATATATATATATATATATATATATATATAGAGAGAGAGAGAGAGAGAGAGCTGATGGAGATTAGAGTAAGAAAATCGGTGAATTATGTTACTGTACGACGTACCAGCCTTGTAAAGCAGGTTGCATGCCTGGCAGTCAACCATGTGCACCCTCATTTACTTTTTTTTTTTTTTTTTCGCAAAAACAATTTACATTGAATGTTGCATGAATATAACATGTATTGTGCATTTAGTATTAATATTACTTTTCTTTGAAAATATTTAAATTACCCAAATGTTACACACGTCTTTGCATGATAAAAAACGTACCACCCCTAATTTCTCAATGTACGGAATATTAGTACTCCACAATTGTGCAAAAGCGTAAGGTATGTATAAAGTAACATGAATATACACAGAAGTTTACTTAAAAATCCAGTAGTTCTTAACATTTTCAATTAAAACTGTTTTAAAGGGTGGATATCTCCCGTATTGAGTCACTGTACGACACTGTTCGTACAATGTTTGCTATCCCATTTTGGATAGTGAATCACCTCACAACATTTATATATGTAGTTTAGGAACACTCCCTATGTGTCGGGCTTATGAGTGAGAGTTAAATTTTATTTAAGTATAAAAATTTTGAAAGCTGTTGACATTACATTTTTGTGTGGTACACCAAAGAAGAACTATACATGTTAAATGAATTAAAAAAATTATTTAGACAACTTCTAGAACTTTGTGAACTAAATTTAACTAAGTAGGTAACCAAAGTGTTGCCAAATAAAATTCAAACGCCAATTAAACGAAGCAATATTTAAACACATTCCTCTGATACCTTCCTCGTAAACATCTGTGATAGCTGTTCAAACAACCTACGAGTAAGTGAATGTATCGTTTCTTCAACGGCGAGGTCACTAGGAACAGAATCCGTGGCTGATGCTGACAGGATACGAACACGGAATATTTAGGAATACAGAGGTGAAACAGCCGCCATGACGTCAAATTCAGTCACGCACGCCAACATGATGGCTTCGCTGGCCAGTAACATGGCGGAAATGCCTTCCGCCAATCAGCGGGAGGTGGTTGCCTGCCAATAAGAAATCTGTCCTAACATGCAGAAGCCAAACAGACTCGGGGCTGGTATCAGAAGCCTCGGGCAACCAATAGGTTTCTCAGTATGACCGTAAAATTCGTGAGAATCCCCGGTACTGACTTCGGCGATGTTCGTAGCCCGCTGACCAACACCAGTGCAACTGGCGGCAGAATTTTTGCCTCGCCAAACTCGTTCATAAGAAATTTGTTTATCTGCCTAACCTGTAGTCGAATTAACCTTACCTTTGCTATTATACTACTGACCCAGTGAGGCGGCGCAGCGGTAAGACGTCGGACACGCATTCGGGAGGACCCGGGTTCGTTACTCGGCTCCGGCTCACCTGATTTCAGTTTTCTATGGTTTCTTGAAAGAAATCGCTCCCGATGAATGCTGGGATGGTTCCTTAACAAAGGCCATGGCCGACTCCTCTTCCAGCTCCTTCATTGTACCAAGTTGTGTGTTGACGTCTATAATGACCTCGCTGTCGACGAGACGTAAAGTTCAATTACTAAGAGACCTGAAAAATTCGCGTTTTCTTTCAAGCACAAGCTAGAATTCCAGCAACTGTAAGTTCGTGCTACCTTCACAATTTGCCGTTGACTTATTTGACACCGCCTTGAAGTCGATGAGCCAGTAATAACAACACAACTATATGTGGGCCCATTTCACTGCGGGAGCAAGAAGCTACTGAACAGCATCGGTATGCTTGAATACACAGAGATTGTTGGAGGCTAGCCTAAAGGTCTGTGAACCCACGAATTATTCCGGTTTCAACCAATTACTAGAGACATGCGAAATTCGCGTTATAATTTGGTAGCAGACTAAACTTCACTTTCCTATACATAACAGAGCATAATCTGTAGAGGTACGAAAATTTCGCAGATACATTCCAGGTCAGGTTGAACGCCAATTATGTATACTTCATTGTCATGTCTGTAACTTGCTGGCGGCTGTTACGAAACGCGTTTGACTACTGCAAGCCAGTAGTAAATAATAAAATAATGCGAAGTGATATCGCTTGCTACCTGCTTGTACGGTTATAAGCCAATAGATAATCGATTGTGGCCAGTGGGTGTATAGGACTGACAAGTCTAGGCTGCTGCCAGATGAATCCGCGAAATTGACGTACCTCTAATAATCAGCTATTCAACTGGCCACGATATTTTACGTGTTGACATTTACGTGTGTTACGTCTTTACAGAGATTGGACTCTCTACCGTGTGAGCACTCTCCGCGGCATGTCACGACAATATCGGCCAGCGAGAGACGTCGAACGAGCCTCTAGTCACTTGGAGTCTACTCAACTCTCAGAATATAACGCGAATTTTTCTACCAATTACATCACCTTAAGCTATGAATAGGACCATGAAATTTTCGCAAAAAAGAATTTCGCCCCAGTTTGTTTGAGTGACTTACGTGCACATCTGCAGGTAAGTTTCACGTTATTGTCATTGTAGTATGACTTTGTGAAGTGACGCCTCTCATTCGTCTGTGCCAATCACAGTGAGGTTACAGCAACACTACACGTCTGTAATTCGCTGGAAGAACCTTAAGACACGTGAGTGTTTAAACAGCCAATCCCTGACTTTGAAGCAGAAGTGCAAATGTGAACATAAGGCAATGAAATAAACTGGGGCAAAATTCTCTTCGCGAAAATTCCATGGCCCTACTCTGTAGCAGTGGCGTCTCGTGGGTTGTTGCCAGGTGGGGCTGCAGATAGTCGGAACTGTACATTCTTGATGAACGCACCGTAGACCAACGACCATGAAATATTTACCGGCTACTAGATATGTTGTGACCACTCAGTAGTAAGGGGCACCTGCACATCAGCGTGTCAGTGGCTGTAGAGTCAACCAGCGCACAACTGCAGCCCTACCTGGCAACAACCCACGAGCCGCCACTGCTCTGAAGTACAAAGCATACTCTAGCTGATATTCTCGGGCCCACGCCCTTTTGAAAATTCTCGAAGAACATGTCACGGCTTAGAGTAATTGCGTAAGCAACATGTAGGTTCGGTCTAGGGTCGTACAAATCCTGCACACGGCCCTGAGCAGGTGGCATGTGAGGTAGCACGTACCGCCGCAGGGCAGTGTGTGTTGGCAGGTCACAGGCGGACCAATAAGACCCCGGGGCAGGAGAGCAGGCCAGGGCAGGCAAGCCGACCCCACAACCGTGCCCGATAAGCGGCTCACGTCCGCCGGGCCGCGATTGTTTATTGATTGGAGCCATCTGCCGGGTGCGGCTTACCTCGCCGCAACAACCGGCCAACTGCCTTTTTATCTACCTCCTGCTTGCTGCATATGTCGGTACACGGCAAGACTAGTAGAATGAGAGGTTGCGCCGAACCGGCTAATGTTACCCAAGGGCGGGTGGTGTAACGTCACAAGATCAACCTGCCGCTGAGATTGCGAGTTCTTCAGTGTAACGCTTTCCTCTAAAGTCTCTACTGTTTGTATTCACTTTATTTTAAAACTAATTTGACTGCTTAACTAATTTTTTAACAACAGTTAATCAGATTAAACAACAATGTAAGGGCATGACATCCTGTTCGTTATCATATTAGTTTGCCTTGAAGAGCTTTGTATTTGAAATATGTTTCACAAAAGTATATAATATTTCACTTTTAAATAATCCTTAAATGAAAAGCAAAATTAAGATCATTTATAATTCTTCGGAATACGTTGTATGTTTGTAGTATTATTCGTTTTCAAGTAGTAGCGTAGTTCCTAAACAGAACACAAGTTGTGTTGCTAAGAGTAGTTCAAATACATACTTCTACTCGAAATTCCCGCTAACCTAAATTACAAATCGATAAGTTCAGACACGACTAAAACATAAAGTTGTGCAGGTACAAGCACAATTACCACGCTTGAGTAAAATTTGTTTTAAATAGAAACTATTTTTTAAAACGAAATTTGATGTAGCTCGAGACATTTTTCTGAAAAATACGTAGTAAAATTTGCTTTTGATTTCAACTAAACACATCGCACAGATTTTAGAGGATATCGTTACACTGAAGAACACAGAATCATTTTTTTCAACGCTTTAGATTGAAATGCGCGCAGTTTGCTCTTAACATTAATTTTGTATTATTTTTTCGTATAAACTTTGAAACAGAACTGTATTTATGCAAGACACACCACATAAAAGCACGCAATTCACTTTATATAACATTGCAGTGAAAAGCACACGGTAACATTTATTTTGATCATAAACTAAATATTTTCAGTGCAAATTTTGAGGCAGTATAGTTATGCAAGGTGTATAACACGTAGTTAAATTTTCCGCGTACAAAAAAAAAACGAATACGAATTTCACTCGAATACAATATTGTTCTCTGTTCTTATTTTAATAATTAATTGGCTTATGCGCTGTTGCTGAAAATAAGACAAGGCGACCGAAATTGTAAAAAAAAAAAAAACTCTTACCTCAATTTACTCCAGTATAATATGTAAAGTTTCATCTGTCACTTTAAAAGTTTCCATTTTAATGACGAAGTCTGACGAAAGTTCTATTAAGCGCAAATTTTCGCAGCACTTTAGATTCTACGGACGAAAACTTAGCCACTAACGTTTTAAAAATGTATTTTAACTATTTCTTTCTCTTTCACTAAAGTCTGTCCGTGACATTAGTTTAACAAGCACTCGGCATTCTCAACAATGCTTCTAATTTTTTTTCCAGGCTGTACGATCAGTCCACAGGGCTTAGTGCTTCAACCCATCATCCAGAAAAAAAAAACTAATGAATTTTTTCAAATTTTTTTAAAACATTAAAATACTCATTTATACAAAGTTTAATATTTCCCTACCATTTGAAGTTGATGGAACAGAACCATTTAGAATTTTTTTTTAAATTAAGCAACATACCCCGCCCTGTACCTCAGTGCTTCGTTATCTTGTGTTGAAATTTCAGCCAAGCCCTTGTCATTCACAAATGTTTTACTGTTGTCTATGTCACGGTTTTCATTCGCAATGTCTTCCGAAATTTTTAACCACACTGACAAATATCTGACTAGTTAGATACGGTTTATCTTTTTCACATTTGGCAATAACAGCTGATGAACCGAATGTTGGTATTTAATTTCCTAACACAAGTATTCTAGGTCTGCACTTGAAATCTGTTGGTGTTGGATTGTCATATGTGTAGCCAATATTACGTACTCTAGAGAACATATTTTTAATGCATCTTAATTTATGCGACTTGCCATAATAAACCACAGCATTTTAGTTTTTTGCAAGTAGTTGTATATTTCCATGAATGATGAAACTGAAATCAAAATGCCTATTTCAAATAGCATCATCACCTTTTTCCGGAAATTCTCATTAATGCAGTAACACTTTTCATTTAATTAAAAATATTAATCTGTTGCTCTGCATGCACACCAAATGCGCTGGGCCAAGGATTTTTGTAGTCATTAAGTAATCTTGAGTTCAAAATATCATAAATACTTGACGACTAAATCAAAAATTTCTGAAATTTGGGTTTTTTTTAGAGTACTTATATTTAAGAAATGTTGCCGTGTAGTAAGTAAACAACTGCGTGGCATATTTTACTTTCTGACGTACACTTTTCTGGCCATTCTTACTTATACCATTCTGTAAGTTCGATCTTCTCCCTTTGTCGTAGCAAAGTCGGGAGTCGATATTTACTTCTTTGAACGAGAAAACCGTCAACTTTTCCAGTGAACTAATTGTTTCCAATTTTCCTTGGAGCACTTTTTTTTTTTTTTTTTTTTTTTTTGCAAACCAGGTAGACACCTTGAGTTGCTTGTCCATTTCCTAAGCGTAGACAAACCAGGTAACGACATCCTAACTTTATTTCAAAGGAAAGCATACGCTTCACGGGAAACAACTCAATGTGATTTTTGCTGCTATGTCACCGTCTTTACAACTTGCGCGCCCTTTTCTCAGAAGTTATTCTATTTGTTGTAATGTAATTAAGATTTCATGTGCCTGAATTCTAACGGCTTTAGGTCAACGTTTATGCTTAGTTTTTAAATGCAATAACTTTTGCTTTAACTGCGCGCGTTTTGTTTTCATTTCGTTTTCTGCTACATCTGTGTCCTTCAATTCTTACTGTAGTGCGTTTACTTTATTTCAAAGAAATAAAACTTCTTTCTGCAAGTTTTGTAACTCAAAATACTTGTACTTATTGCATGTGGCTGTGGGCACGTTTTACCTTTCATGTATTGCTATGCTAACGTGGATGGAAGAAAAGAATCTTCCTAATATAACTGTAGCAATGAAAAATAAACGCCGACGTTGCGATAAATTGTGAACGAGCTAGCCTTATAAAGCTAGGCAAACACAGCAGGCCACATTAACAGGCAATTCATAACTCTCGCTACATACAAAATTATTATTTATAAAAATAAATATGTACTAACTTATTAATATAGAGACAGCCAGATCACGATGAGTAAAAGGCATAAACGTTACAAACTAACCGTATTTTGCTCTACGCTCCATTCACCAGGCACAGGCGTACGTTCAGAACGCGCGTACTGATCTTATGATGTCACTCCACCCGCCCTCGGGTACCGTTAGCCGGAGGGTCTATTTCGGCGGTACCTCTCATTCTACTAATCTTGGGTACAGGGAACATGCCAGGTTTCACCAAGGACTAAATAGATATAGCCGTGCTATAATTAAGTTGCCCCATGCTGGACACTTCATGCCGATTGGCTAAAATGATCGCGTGACACTTTCCCTCGTGTCTCTTGCTGTCTCTTTGTCCCATGTCTCTTCTTGTCCCATATATAGCCAATATTTATAAATTTGTCCCATGTCCTTCGTCAAGTTAAAGAAGGAGAGTTTTGAAAACATTAAACGCCACCGAAATTAGCTGGAAAACATAAACGTTCGTATTCTTAACGTCAGCAGAGAGCGTGGAAGACAACGAGATGATTATTCAAACAATAAAATAATATTAGAACCAAAATTAACGCAATAAGTTTCACGAAGGTGACTAATTCACGAATTTTGAGACAGCTATATTGTTTCGTCACATTACTGCTTGTCCACTGGTGATGTAGAGAGACGATGGGACAAGAGAACATGAAGGACTAAGGGCCGTATCTATAAACGGCTTTCGAATGACAACCAGCTGCTATCTCCATAGAGAAAGCATTAGTGAGCAGTTGGTTGTCATTCGAAAGAGGTCTATAGTTCGGCCCTTAAGAGACATGCAAATGTAGCCCGGCCTTATCACAGGCGTGAAATAACGTGGGGGCTCATTTGATGCAGGGGAAAAGAATTTCGCCTCAGTTTGTTTCAGTGACTTACGTGCACATCTGCAGCTTCATAGTATTGGCAGAGCGTCTTTGGGCAGTGACGTCTCCTATTTGACTGTGGCAATCACAGCAAGGTTACCGCAACACTACACGTCTGTGATTTGCGGGTAAAACCCCAAGACACGTGATAGTTACAACGTCCAATCACTGACCGTAAAGCAAAACTTCAGTTGTGCACGTAAGTCACTGAAGCTAACGGATGCAAACCTCTCGCGAAAAGTTCGTGACTCTACACATAAGCAGGGCTAGCAATATTTAGCGAGTTCAACGACCAACATGTTAGAATCCATTATTCTGTGTATACCGAAGCCCTACCATGTCCATTACCTGCTACTCATTCAGACAGCAGACAATGAACTAATAGACAGGACTTGAGTATGTAGACATTGTATTCAAGCATGCAGGTCATTGAACTCGCGAATTTTTCCTTGCCCTACCCATAAGTAGAGACGATGGCTTATCGCGGGAAAACTTGGCTGTTTGCTGGGTTACAACACACGTTCAGCACATCAGAAGATTACTTGGCTTTAGCTTGAATTTGGAGTTGTTGCCCTATTTGACTGAGCCAATAAGAAGGCCGCTATTGTAATATTTGATGCCTGTTGTTGGTCTGCAGACAGCTACGTTGTGTCTGATGTATATCATCCAATCATACGTGTTGCAAGAAACTACAGCATCTTGAAGGATACGTTCGCCCAAATCATTTTCGCGATGTACCATCAATCATCTCTACACATAATACATTGAAACCAAGTGGGACAAAATTCTTTCCGTGAAAAGCTCTTGGTCCTGCTCATTCAATACAGACGAACTTAGAAGCTTATTGGCTGCCCGAGGCTGTGATGCCAGCCCCGTGTCTGTTTGGCTCCTGCATGTTACGACCAACGAGCTATATTATAGTAAACATAGAGGGGCGGAAACAGCAATCTCCAAGGCTCTGAAGTGAAGCCCAATTGAACGTGGTATTTTGACTCTAGATAAAATGGCGGACTCGTATTTCCGGTCGAGAGACGAGAGCGATTATGCTAATTTAAACATTATTACAGTATAATGTATTACATTAATTATTGGCATTTTTTTCCTGTGTTTAGCGGGAATATAGTGGAGCTACAAAGTAACGGATTTTATGCGAAAATAATGACGGATTTTTAACATAATGTTGGCCACACTGCTGTTCGCCATGTTTTCTGGGGTCAAAACAGCCATTCAATTGGGCTTCACTGTAGAAGCGTTTCCGCCCCTCTATGTTAACTATATAGCTCGTTGATTACGACAGGTTTCCTATCGGCCTGACTGTCGGATAGCAGAGCGGCCACCTCAAGCTGATTGGTGGAAGGCTAACCTCCAAGAATACCTGTAAGCCCAAGCAAGCAGCATCTGCTCATTGGCCGCTCGCCTCGCTAAAACGTTGATATTACCAGAAAATCAAGCATATTTAATATCCAATGAACAAGCAATATTGTGCATCCAGTAGTTCCAGAGAGATGATAGTGCAATATTAAAGCCACGAATTAGTCGCGGAATGATTTCTGCGCTATTTTGTTTCAATGTCTCACGTGCACATCGGCAGCTTTGCTTCATGGTTATTGGCAGCGTGGCTTTGTTCAGACACGTCTCTCATTTGACTTCACCAATCAGAGTAAGGTTGTTGTGTCACTTTACATCTGTGATTTGCCAGGAGAAGCCCAAGACCAGTGAGTTAAAACATCCAATAAAAAAAATTATGCAAATCTGCAGGTGTGATAGTAAAGTATGGAGAAAAATATTGCAAAAATACATTTGTAATAACTAGTCGCTCTATAGTCTTACATTGTGTACGTACCTGCATTTTGCTGTTACGTTATTATAACTTTGCGACTTCAGGGTGTGTGAAATTAGTCTAGTAACAATTGCGACTGTGACATGAAATAAGAGTTGTTTGAATTCCAGCTTGGGCCTAAATTAAAACGCAAATCTTTCAGGTCTCTACGCATCACAAGAATAATTGTCTGCTATTATCCTATACCTGTGGACACCTGATTTCTCGCAAAAATGTTTTTCAACTTCCTTGTTTCGATGCTTTATTCACACACCTGCAGCTCTATCTCTACTTCACTGTCATTGGCAGAGCGTCTCATTTACTGTGCCAATCAGAATAAGGTACTGTGAATATCAAAGTTTTTTTTTGTCTCAGGCAATTACGGATGAATGTGTTACCGTATTGCATAAACACCCACAATAAAAAAAAACAAGAAGAAAAGCCAGTGAGCTTACTGGCTTTCCTTCTTCAGTTTTTTTACTACTATTATTATTGTGGGTTTTTCTGCAATAAAGTATGTCCAAAAAAACTTTGATGTTCATTAGGAGCCTATACGAACCCATTGCAAGAATCTTTCAAAGATCAGAGAATAAGGTACTGCGACACCACACACCTCTGATACGCAGTAGAAGCCCAAACCTCGTGAAAGTTTAAAATATCCAATCCCTGATCATGAAACAGAGCTACAGCTTCCTTCTTGTTCAGAAAGACTGTTCCCGCTTCTAGCCAAGACCATACAGGCATACACTCGCACGCGATCGTAAAAATATATTAACATAATTTGTCCTACTAAAATCTATATGGCGCTTAAGGGTATTTAAATGGAAGAAAAGCATAATTTTATGTTTACATGAAATAGTGTCAGTTTTGTAAACGTTACTTGAGAATACATTTATCTCTTACAAAAAAGAAGTGTGGTTCAGCCAGTTTTTTATAGAGGCATTTAAAATTTGCATATTTTACCTTCATTCACACTGCGAAAAGTAATAAAACTAACGAAACTAAATAATTCACACTGAAACTGCATATCATCGGCTACGGCTTGATGTCAGAGAAACACACTGCAAAATATACTTATATTTTTAAAATAATTGCTAAAAGTAACAAAAAATTTCATGTTTCAATTTTTTATTATTATTTTTTTTTTTAGTCCAAGAATACTTTGTAATAGGTTTTTATATAATTACATAAAACCGCAGCCCGTGACATGTAGTTTGAGTTTAAGTTATTTCGTTTCGTTAAGTTTATTGGTTTACGCGATGTGCTTGAAATAAAAGCACGTAAATTTTGATTTTGACGAGCAACTATGGGAATACTGCCTGAGATTTTTTTTTTATTGTAACAGAAAAATGTGTTCCCAAGTAACGTGTTCAAAACTTACACTGTTGCATACAAATATAAAATCACGAATTTTCCGCCACTTAAACACCCGTTTAGTTATACCATTTTTTTATTTAGCTTTTACCCCGATAACAGAGTAGGGTTTATTACAAGCTTCGTAGGGATCGTTATCCGTGTAAGGTTAAAAGTTTGATAGGTTGAAGATAGTTTGTAAAACACATCTGAGTTCGGCCACGTCCCACGTTGAGGTTCTGGTTTCAAAGTGTTAAGGATTCGTCGAGAAATAATCCGAACGTGGATTCCTCGCAGTTGGTCAGGGGATTAAATGTGAGTGCTCTCTTTCACGGCATTATTTCCATTGCTCCTGTGCTGGCGGTCTTAGTGAAAGGGCGAACCCTCGGCTTGAGGGTGAAGGGGTGAGAGGGTGGGATAATCCTCTCCCTCAGAGTGACCAACTTTACATCGTTAATGTCGACCACAGCACAGTTACGAGAGACACGAGTCGTTGGTCGACGTATCAAATCAGCTTGTTTGTGAAGGTCATTCGTATTACCACGGGGCAGTTTACTTTCATACCTATTTACGAAAATGCCCGAGTATCACTCCATGACCTCAAAAAAAAAAACTCCCCAACGAGTAAACTGAAAGGGGACATAAATTGGGGAAGTTTATACTGCAATACTACATTGTATTTAAATATAATACCATTGTGACAAATAGTCGTGGATTAGATATACGATATCAGTTTAAATGTTTCGAGCCAATTTTTCACTGGGCCGGATTTTTAATTGGGTAGCTGACGGTAGGTTTTCTCAGGGTGTCTACTCGTCTGCAAACCCTGGTATTCCGGGTAATAACAGGTTTTTTTTTAATTCCTGGAAAAAACAGGGAATTCCTTTTAGAAAAATGGAATTTTATAAATTCAACAGATGTTAATTGAATTCGGAAATTCTTGTGAGAAAATCCCATGAATTAAGTCAATATTTTCAGGACAGGGCCGCCGCATAAATATAACTGCTTTTTATTTACCTAACAATAAATTGCAATGCAAGTTTAATAATGAAAGTAAATAATTTTTCAAGAAACTGTCGTTAAAAATGAGGGTTAGGTTTCACGTGTGTTTCACACAGAAACAAAGTTCCACGTATAGTTATTCGTATATAAATACTTGCACAAAATATACCTAGAAAAATATGAATTAACATTTATAAAATCGGAAAAAACAGGGAATTAAATTTTTAGCGCCCAGTAAACGCCATGTTTTCTTTACAGCAAAGGAAATTTAATTGATGCTGTTTCACTTGCAGCAAATATGTATTGCTCTACATAAAAAACAAGCAAAAACATATGGGGTAAACCAATCATGTATCATAATAAAACACGTAACGGGTTTCAAATAAATGTAAATATTTGTACACCGAGTATACTAGGTTACTAACAGAGAGCAGGCATGTGTAGGTTCAATACAAGATCATAATTTAAATAAAATGTTTAAAATATTTCTGTTATTGAAGTATGAAGCCATAGTAGAGGAGGTTTACTTATTTGGTGTAAACAGAATTATTTTCTTTCCAAAACTTTCTTTAAGAACAATTTTTGTTAATGTGACCATGTACTGCACATGAAACAAAATGTTTATTTGTGGCTGAACTATTTCGAAGCTGTACACATTTAAATGAAAGATTCTCTCCCGCCAAACAAACTATGTTGTGGCAAAAACTGATTTTATAATGTAAAACAGCATTGCAATGCATTGAAGGGAAAAATATATTTTTTTGCATACAAGTTTTAACTCCATAGAACGCGTGTGAATGATGGTGTAATAGAGGACTAACGCAACGCCCCAATTTTCGTAATGCCTTCCAAAATTGGTGTTTGTCTGATTTCGACACACTCATTACGGGCGTGTAAATATATTGTACTGGGTTAACAAACAACTTATATTACAAACCGCTTGATTAACAAAGTATTGTGTTTGATTCTGGTGTAACGAACGCGCTGCAGGCGATGATTCGCGATTGGTTTTCCATTACTGCTATAAGCAGTCACTCGTGAAATTTTTCAGAATTAGTTTTTCAGTTCAGTAACATTTGGGTCATTGGATTGTTTTATAATTTCCTAATTTTTTTTCGAGCAAATTAATACTGAAAACACAAATAAAAATTAATATCGTGCATGAATATGCAGAAATGCTACTTTAAATGCTGACTGTTTTTAAAATTGGTACCAAATAATATTAAAGAAAATCAATGTATAATTGGTTCATTTTTCAAACTCAAACAAATGAGTCAAATTTAAATAATTATCGAATGAGATTCAGCCATTTCTGTACGTTCTTGTAGTTTCTTGTCGGAATGGTTTTATAGACATGCAAATTTACACACATTAAAAGAGCATACAAACATACGTATCTACACAACATACTACGTACATGTATTACTTTATATACGTATGTTTGTTCTTGTATTTTGGTTCTACACTTTGCCTTATTTCTTACTACGTTAATTACAGTGATACGACGTGTGTCAAACACGAATTTCTTTGTAGATAATTTTCTGTGATGGTATTTTTATGCTTGTTAACTGTGCTTTTGTTTTATTATTATTTTATCATATATATCTAACTAAGTTAACAATATTTTCTGCGGACACAAGCTTTACAACACAGATATGATACGTTTTAAAATCAAGAGAACGACAAACTTTTTAACCGAACGCTTAGCTAAGTTGTTCTCGACAAAAATGTTTAATAAATATAGTACGTAAGCAATTTGATATTTTCATCTAAGTTAATGAATCACATATTTTGAAAATTAAATTACATGAAGTCCTCCGAAATAACTCATAAGAAAATATAAAGTATACACATACATGTATAAATAACGCTGGGCAATCAAACAAAGATAACACCGTGTAAACACTGACTCGGGGACAGATTAATGTTACGTAAATGGCGTATTGTATTATCATGACTGTGAAAAAGTAAGTAATGATAAAGATCGTCCGGCACGTTTCCCACATATGAGAATTCGGAGACCGACTCCACCTTAGTGGGAGGCGAATGATCTGACCATTCGGCCATTGCGGGTTCCCTGAACACTATGAAAAATTACAGATTTTCACTACCGACATAACCACTTGAAACGTTATATAAATGTTGTAACATATGTTTAATCCTGTAGCAATATTCTCCCTTTATTAGTGAATAAAATAGACTTCGTCTGAAGGAGATGTCATTCTAAATGACTATACCCCGCGTAGTACAATATTTAACATGTTAATCCCTATTGATACTGTCACGGTTCTCGGAAAGGCAGTGGCCTACCACCCGCTTCATGTGCGTTACAGTGTGTGTTTGTAAGTTTTTTTTACTGAATTATTGCAAATGTTCCCATTGTGCCAACGTGCGAAAAGAAAACCCACTTCGGGCAAGGACGTCATGTAACTGCTACGTTACCATGCTCATTAAAAGTGCTGTTTCTAATACCTGCAAGACACTGCCTCTTCAGGCCGCCAGTAATTCAAAATATACTATCCGATAATATGTGATGCTCAACGCGTATTGGACTTTGCTACTGACTTTCCACCAATAAAATTACATCGTCGCCGCTTAAAAACCCATAGTAAAAAAAGATGGGTTGTAATCTTGCACGTTAGTTCAGCGCTTTGTTCGTTGCAGCGATGCTGCATTCGTTGGGTGATTCAACGTCTACCTTATATCTGCATCACTCCTAACCTTCAATGCGCAAGAAGTCACTCTCATCTTACGTATTTATGAAGTATTGGTTTTCCTTGCCTATTTTTGTTTCACGACTGAAAATTCCAGAAGTACCACAATGAAAACACAGCGATTGATCTTACCTTTCAGTAGATGCATAAGAAGTGACTATGAACTAATAATTGTGTCTTATTTTATAAAAGTTAACAAAAGAGGTTAATGGTCCGTACTCTCTACCACAACATCGCGTCTCAACCCCGTAAGCTAAGATATCAACGTATTCCTATAACTGTCTTTGAAAATCTGCGGAGAATTGAACATGCACGCAACTATAGTACCCGTTATGATTTAATGTGAAAATGTTTGTTTATAATACGTCACACAGTTGCATGAGACATCTGCAATTACTGGTTCGCGTGACATGTCGACTTACGTAGGCGTATAGAAAACGTTTCGCACACAGGCGGTCTTTGTCGGCCATTTCTGTTTTCATCGCACACTATTCCGTGTCCTTGAACCTATTGTACTTTAATGCATTTAAAAATGTCTTGCAGTTGGAATTAATGAACGAACTAAATGTTTCGGACATATTATATGTCCCAAAAATCTTCTAGCTACAAAAACCGTGACTCTGATTATAATTATTTACGAAATTAATTATACACTAATGATGTAAAGAATCTAATCTAGCAAGGGTTTAATCCAGGGGCAAGCATACGTTCATGTAAATGTATCCCGAGCAATGTGCAGATACTGTCTGTAAAATGTTACCCGGTAGGTAGATTTCTTACGAAGCTTAAGTGCTACTACAGTGAAGAAAGAACTTTAACGTTCCGGAACATTGTCGCCAGGGATGCCATTTAAACAAAGAGAAGTCTGTTGTAATCAACGTTGTAGCAGGTAACAGAGAGTGACGTCACTAATCATCGTGATGAATCCTCTCGTGGCTTGTTGAGTCTCAAGAGGCTGAGGAAGTGCTTCTACAACGTCACTCCAGAGTTGCTACGAGACGTGCAGCTTCGTGTGAGGAAGAGAAACTTGTAGTTACGAAGTAACTGTTTGCACAAGCGTTGTCACTAACACTTACATAATTACGCTTCGTTTAGCCAAACTTACAACTAGCTCCATCGTAAACAATTTTAGCTTTCTTTTTCCATTGTGGGACTTATAAATTTCAGAGGGGTACACACAATTTTTCTTTACTGTTTTCCGTCAATGCTTTAAAAATAAGAACGTATGTGACTATGTAATAACGCAAAAAAGTGAACAAAAGTATCATCTAATAATTGCCTTGGTATTCAATAACGTGAGAAAATTATGACGAAAATTGTTTAAATTCGTTGCTGTGGTAATCCATCCCACCTTAAAGATAGTTGTTGATAAACAATACAAAAGAAAGGTCAGCCGAATATTTTTATCTAAATGCAAGAAGGTAAAGAGATAATAATTCGCGCCACAGATTCACAAAAATTATGAATATGCAACAGATACATTGTCATTACTATCGGAAAAAAAATTAATTAAATATATTTATAACAAAGTTAGGCCCGTAACAAATTTGCCAGTTTTTCTACTCTATCAGCTAAATATTGGCATCATTGAAAAATACAATATCGACCATTGTAATAACAATTTAGTATGTGAGTTACGTCAGGAAATCTTAATCACGAAATTTTGTATAAAATATATTATTAGTCTAACACACGTATACGCACGCATATTAATTGTTTACCTTAAAGTTCTTATTACAAACCAAAAAAAAATCTAATCGGCAATTTGGCTATTATTTTACGAATAATTTCTTAACAAGCTTGCCGTAGCTCTCAAAACCTTAAGTAAACATGTTATCGAAAACTCTACAGGATTATTGCGGAAATTGTTGCAGTTTTCTTTACTACTGATATCAGTTACTTATTTGCAATCAAGACTAGTTTTCTTTATTTTTATGGAAGAAGTTACATCAAGCGAACTGCTCATATTCATTATTAGAATTTTAAAAAAATTGATGAAGCGTGTATCATTTTCTTTATGATTAACTATTTAAAGTACCACAGGATTAACATTATAGATGAAATTTTATGAGATATTTAGTTTTGTTTAAGTGTATAAAAGTAAATCAGTACATTTGCAATGTCGTAATAACTTGAATTATTACAAAAATCGTTTGGTACGAACTGATGAAAATCTCCATTTATCATTTACAGATTAAAGTAAAATTAGCTCCTATATTAGGACAAAAACTAAAATATTATTTTCTGTTTAAAGAATCGTTTGTTACTGCACTATATAACTTGGTCAATAAAAATAATATTTTGCTTCATCTAAGAGATTTTAAAATAGCATATTTCATTCGTTTTATGAAAGACAAAATTCTAAAAAAAAAAAAAAAAAAAAAAAATTCCTCGT